>ML296001.1:0-14016 GCA_005239495.1 Nicotiana undulata | reverse complement strand
CCCCACCCCCATCCACCCCCCACCCAAAAAAAGGAAAAAAAAAAGAGATAAAGAAGAGAAACAACAAATACTTTAGCAAACAATATTGGAATGAGATGATTTGAATGGAGATCGTGGTAGGTGAGGATTCATATAGCCGGCCCCGACTTGTTTGGGACTGACACATAGTAATTATTATCAACAACAACAAAAAAATAGCACGATCTACTTCGTGATCAGAGAGCAGACTAGCTACAATTACGAAAAGATTTAATCGGGATAATCGTAGAAGAGATAAATCAGGGGTGGAGCTATAATGCTCCTTATGGGTTCGGCAAAACCTAGTAACTTTGGCCGAGATCCTGTATTTGTGTTAGAAATATATGGATAAATGATCTATTCAGAATCTAGTTCGCTGCCTTTTCTAGAATTCAGAATCCATAAACTTAAATTCCTAGTTCTTCCTCTAAGATATTAACCAAATTCTGACAAGATAAACTAGAAAAAACATCAGTGCCTGAATAATGCAATCTAAATAGACTAAAAGGTGAATTTAGTTACCCAAAACAAAAGCGACAAAAGGGCTAGTTCTTGTGGAAGAGCTTTCACTTTCTGCCTACACGCGTAACAAAGGGGGAAAAACCAGGAGTCAATAACATTTCGTAGGAAAAATAATTCACTGTAAGAAATGTTAAATAATTCCAATAGCGGGGGAAAACAAAAACAAAACGAATTACCGAGTTGAGGATTTCAGTAGAAAATGCTGGATGAATCTTCAGCTGATCAGCTCTTTTCACCTATTTTATAGTAGATATGAGAAATTGACAACAATATTGAGAGGTTTGCAGCAGCAAAGCCAAAGAGATTAGATCAATTGTAGTAAAATACATACCTGGTGAAAATGAGAAAAGAAGAGAGGGAGTGAAGTCAAACGCCTCCTGTACATCTCTGATCCTCCTATTCCTTTTCTTTTTTGGGAAAATTTTGGAATGATACTCTCTCTCTCTCTCTCGGATTTCAATGTTGAAAAAGCACGTCGAGTGAAGTGAGTGAGTCACACAAACAATACCTGTGCGCACGTTAGAGACCCATAAACGCTGCAACAGTTGTCGGGACCATTTCCAAATCGGGTTTGGGTCTCTCCGCTTCTTCAGTGATTTTTTGAGTTTAGACTTTAGACTTAAGGCCCTAGGGTTATAATCGTAACCGATTGAATCAAAATCAGCCTTAGGATGTCTGGTGTCTGTCTACTACTGAAAAGACCAAAAAAGTACGTAATCTTTAAGTGGGTCTAATTTAGAAAAATTTCTAAGTTGTCCATAAAATTGTTTTCTTGCACCAATTACATTGAATGACCTTTTTCTCTTTTGAGTAATTTGGTAGTGCTCTTACAACTTGTTTGGACGGTCGTTATACATCGTATTGTATCGTATTATTACTTTAAATACGATATTTATTTTTGTTGTTACTTAAATTTTATTGTATCGTATCGTTAAATCCGTCGTTACGTAACGACGATATATGTCACTTTATGTAACGACCGATTTGGTGTGGTTGTGTCGTTATCTTGTCTTTTTATCTCATCTCATCCTTCACTATTATTAAATTATTTTATTTTATCATTTACTTTACCTTTTATATATTAAATTTATTTCGTAACATAATTTTTCTTTATAATATTGCAAAATTTATTCTTTATATTGTTGGTGCATATCATACAAAATGTTACAAAATGTTACAGTACAATAATACAGTACAATACAATACGTTTATGAAACAACCAAGTTGTTATTGACAAATTACTACAACTACTAAGTTGAATGACCTTTTCTTATTAAGTCAGTATTCTATTTCTATGTCTAATCTTAAGTTACTAACAAATTACTTTCTCTTTTGTTCTTTTCTTTGTTTGGTAGTACTTCAATACCTCTTAATCCCAATATCAGTCTGGTACGAGTTTGATCAAGCTCAAACTTGGTTTGCTAATAAAGTGAAATTAGCTTTTTGCTTTTTGTGAAGTTTATTAAATTTTTCCAATTTTGGAAGTCCTTTTAGTCACTTTTGGAAAAAGGTGGCTTTTAAAAGGCTCTTTTTTGATTTAGTAAAATTCATGAATAACCCCTTAAATTTAACACCAACTGCCAAGTAGACACCTTAATTTTGCTTAGTGATTAGTTAGGCACCTTTACTCGGCAGAAATGATGTATAAATGGTCACTAACAAAATTCAAGTATTTACCTGATATTTGGTGCCAAATTTAAAGAGGCATATCTATGACTTTCGCCTTTTTCTTTCGTAGTTTCTTAGGGAAGAAACGGAGTGAAATTCTGAAAAGATTTTATAAATATTTACGAGATTCATCACGTTAATTTTCCTTTATGTCTTGGTCTAATTCGGTCCTTCACGTTCTCTTCAAAATATTGCAAAAATAAGAAATTAAAAAAAAAAAAAAAAAACAGAAAGACGTCAACGTCTACCACTTGCCATTGGAACAACCAATTCTAGGGGAAGAAGAAAAAGAATATCAAGATGAGTATATAACCAATAACTGTGAAATAACTAATCTCAGCAAATGTGTTTTGCTGCAGTGACAATCAGGAATCAGATATTTCATTAGCTTGTAAGAGTTTCTGGAAATTACACTGTTTGCTCCCTTCAACTCCAGTGAAACTTCCAGCTTCAATCAAGAAAACGCTCTTGGCCAAGGGAGGAGCAACTTTGATGGCCTCCAAAACTGATTTGGTTATGCCTTTTTTTTTCTTTCCCCAGAATTCGATTATGGCTTTTTGATATTCGATTTTGAGAATCTAAACTTGGGCTTCCAAGTAACACAGACGAACTCAGGAACACCAGAGATGTCTACTATTTGGACAACCAAAAGCCTTGTCAGCAGTTCAATGGCCAATGTACCCTGAAGGCCTGAACACTGATAAACTGCAAAATTTAACATATTTAAGAGCACTTATATACAAAATCCCTGACAAAAGGGGTTGAGGAGAAGAGAAGGGTGCAATTAAGTGGCATCTACATATTCTCCACAGCGTTTGACATCTCTTAGGTCCTCCTGAATGTCAACGCGGTACAATCTGCTGCACAATCCTCAATTTGGCAGGAGGCAGAGGTTTTAACCAAATAATCATCTCTTCACCTGGAGGCCTTAGCTGAGGTGGAGGATAGAGCCTATTCCACATGATGCCATCACATTTTCGTCGTGGAAACTGTCACCGGCACTTAGAAAAAAAGTGAGGCAGCATGTAACTGCGGAAGCAGTAAACTCTTTTTCTCAAGGAACAGATGGGCTTGCAGCTTCCTCTGATTCTTTAGGAGTCTTTCCGGCTAAATCATAATTAATAGAAGCCAGCTGTGACAAGTTCTGGAAGCATCCAAAGAAGAAAGAGAGAAGGCAAATGAGATAGAGAGGAGAGAATGAAGAACAGGGAGAAGAGGTCAGTTAGCACATTTGATTAGAGAAATATAGTAATCAAAGCTATCATGTCCACGAGTTTCTCTCAAACTACATCAAGACTTATCAGGTCAAATGTGCTTGTCAATGCTCTAGAATTCATCACAAAAGAGATGTAAAGCAACTAAACAGGGATAACACCATCTTCATGTAAATTACTCAAACAATAGGATCATAGCCAGGCAGCATTTCTTACCTTAAATGAAAAATTACTGAAGGAGTAGTTCACATTCAGGGCAGGGGTACTAAACTCTGCTAGATTACCGCATTCATCTCCCTGTCATGACAAATTATGAGTTAGAACAGGATAACAACAACATATACCAGAACATTGTGGGTAGAGTGATTTTATCTAAGTATTTTGAATATCAGAGGGTCAAAGGGAAGACAGGTATAAACCGGTAATCCTTCTGTTAGGAATCCAGGTGACCCGGGTCGTAATTAAATTTTAATTATAGAAATGCTCGGCAAATTAGAGAAATTTATACCTCTTCATCCTGTAGATTGCTGTATGAACTGCTGCTACATGAGGCACTGCCACTCCCACTCAACTCATAAAAATCACTACCTCCATTGACATTCTCATCTTCTGGATTCCAAATGTAACGGCTCATAAAATAGCTAGTGTCATGTGCATCAGCAGACGGGACAAACGTAGCCTGTCGACAATTACTTATAGCATTAAAAGTTCCTCCTGACCAAATCCTTTTTGTTGGAGGAATGTAGAGATAGACAGAAAGAGAAAGAAACCTTTTGCCTTGCAAGTGTGTCCCAGTTGATATCCCTGAAGAAAAGATGTCGCTTTACCTGTTAAAATAAAGAAGGTAAAAGGGAATAAACTTGAATTTTCTTTTACATTTCATAGTTTAGAAGTAGCTGGAATTCAGTGGCCTTGGTAATGGGGAATCTTTACCTCTCCTGCCCCTGTTGCGCCTAACCTTTGAACTGGGTTTTCATTCAGCAACCTAGAGAAAGCAAAAATGAATTCAAGCACAGAAGTTGGCAGCTTCTCAATCATGTGCCAAGTATCTTCCTGATACTAGCTACTGAGACTTTTATGAGTAGTAAAGATTATTCAGTCATGTGAAAGAAACTGGAAAATATCAACCTTTATTTTTGTAGTTTTCCTAGAAAGCAAATAATAACTCCCACGGTAGATGAAAGGGGTTTTGTTGGCTTTTGCGAATTTAGAATCACAAGTATTTCTGATAATTACCTAAAACCAAGACTTTTGTTGCAGGACTTACTTGTTAATCAAGTCATATGCTTCCAAGCTCATTTCTTCTGGTATCTTAGGCCAAGGTATGTCCCTGTTAATGATATTGTCAAAAATTTGCTGCAACAAAATAGAAGCGCTTGATATTAGGTTATGTCACATGTTTACACATGCATAACAAAATTGTTTAACAAACTTCCTCAAAAGTCGAAGAACAAATGATTTCTATCTTAGAGAAGTTGCCCAATCGGAGCAAAGAACAATTTTCCATCCACAGAAAAGTCCTTTTTGCAAAACTCAAATGACATGCAGAATAAATAAAGTTAAAAGCATCTTGGTTTTTAAATAGGTTCATAAAATTAATATAGCAGCACCAACAGAATGGAAAGAAACCTAAGCGCCCCTGAGAAGTAATCAAGGTTTAATACAATAGTTCATAATCCAAGAATTAAATCTCCGGAAAAGCAAACTGTTCCACATTGATCATTCTTAACAACCAACACACCTTCTAAAGCATTCAAAATGAATTGTATTACCGTCGAGAAGGTAGGACAAAATTAGCACAACGTAGTCAGGGCAACCAGTTATATAACTCCATATTACAGAATACCAGAACTATCAACTTAAGAAAACAGGATACTCAACTTTAAAGAACCACAATCGACGTGGATATTCTAACTGGAGCAGCTCATTCGTTCTTATTAGCCATGCACACATGAAGGAAGACATTACTTACATTGTGGACTTTCAGAATCATAAACATCATCACTACTGTGTTATAACCATGGAACGAACAATCTCATCCACATCTAACATATTTCTCATCTTCAACAATAAATTTTTATGAAAATTAGAGAGGAGGTTCAGCATAAAATTTGAAAAAAGATGGACACAATCATCAGAGTTCAAGCTTCAAGTCAACCTATCTGTCACAGTCTACAATGAGGATGAATCATCCTGCAAAACTACAAATCTGTCATAACCATCTTAGCGGGAAAAGCAGGCTAGAGTTAGCTGTTAGTCTAAAAGTTGCAAAAGGAGAAAGGGAAATCCGGGTTAAGAGGAGTTGTTAATTAATTAGTGCATTTGTTGTTAAATGAGATTCGAAAAGCATTTAAAAGAATGTACATTTTATATATAAAAAACGAACATTGAAATCATAAAATTTAAGCAACAAGGGAAGGCAATCACAAATGACAATGTCCAAAAGAATGATAATCTCTACAAAAGAAAAAAGAAACTGCAGAGTTGTCTTGTAATCTTATCGGATACAGCAAGCATACCTGAGGATGTTCTGCATTAAAAGGAGGAAGACCAACAAGAAGCTCAAACAAAATAACACCCACCGACCACCAATCAACTGTTACACCTGGAAGAAAAATAGATTTATTTTAGCTGAAATCACAATGAAACAACTTGCATAAAAACATATGTACTTCCACTCTCTCCAACTTATCAGACACGATTTGGACTAAGCGTGGTTAAGACACTGATTTTGCTTAAGAATATTATAGGTGAAAGTAGAAAGAACTTTCAGAATAGTTTTCCAAAGTTGATTTGTAGGTGAAAAGTTACATGTTTAAATGTGAATTCTTGATACTAGTAATGGAGACATAAGAGTAGAAGTTTGTCAAAATTTTCAGATGTTCCAAAAGGGAAAATGTGCTTCATAAACTGGGAAGAGGGAGTAGTTTGTGACTATGTAAGATCAATCACGAGGTAAGTCCAAACCATGTCCCATGCCGAGAAGTATCTCCGGTGCTAGATAATCAGGGGTGCCAACAACTGAATTCTTTTGCCTCTGTTCTCTTTTGAGTGACTGCTCTTCCATCTTGGGCTTATCTTCCCCAAGAAAAGCAGAACTTGGCACTGATGGCCCTGCTAAGTCATCAGTGCTATTGATGAGACCAACCTTTGAGAGCCCAAAATCTGTTAACTGTAATTATAACGATTAGATTGTGAGAACTAGGAAACCAAAAATGAATAAAAGTCACAGAAGATGTGTCAAATCCGTTAAACAATGGGTGAAATTCAACTCAGCTTAACAACAATAATCAGACATTCGAGTTTTTGGACCTTTCAACAAAGTAAAAACACTACTTTTTTTGATAAGGTAAAGATTAACAAGTAAAAAGAGTAATAAGCTGCATAAAAGTATTTTTGACCTTGATGTGACCGCTCGGACCTATCAACAAGTTATCTGGCTTCAAATCTCTGTGAATGATATTTAAAGAATGTAGATACTCCAATGCAAGAACCTGGATAGGACAAGACAAATAAGTTCTATATACCATTTCTGGGAACAGCAGAAAAGTTGGTAGGATGCCACGGTTTGGCAAGCCTATTAAACTAGTCCTTACTAGTTCTGCAATGTATATACGTGCCATATCTTCCTCTAAGCAGCCCAAATTTCTCAGCAATGAGAAAAGATCCCCACCATTTAGGTACTCCATGACCAGATAAAGATTATCCCTGCATGTGAAGGAGTAAAAAAAGCGGACCTGTTCACCACCAGATAATCCATTAGTATGGTTTCTTAGAAGTGCCTTGCTTATTATTTTAACAGTGTGATATCCGTTTCAGTTAACCTAAACTTGATTCGTAAAAGAGAAGAGATTGACTAACCACAAAAGGATTGCGAACTGATATTAAAATATCTCTCTCGGCCAATATATTTTCTACTGCATTTTTGCGTATCGTGTCAGCCTTTTTCAAAACCTGTGAAAATTATGGTCGATAAAGTTCAGGGAATGGAGTTACAACCTAAAATGGGCAGAAAAAATAGCAAAAAATTGCAAAATCAATATGATTGGTAGGTCTGACAGAAAGATAGAGAACATAGTTCAAACAACAGAACTATAGGCAACGAAAATTCTGAGACCTAACAGGTTATTAGTTTTTTATAGAGAATAGTTTTTGATCTATAAGATGTGATAGACTCAGGAGAAGGAAGCTTCCAGACTTCGATGATTTTGAACAAATTAGTGGACGGAATCATGGATATGTGTAGGGGTGTGATTGTGTGTATGTGTGTGTTAGTTTCAGCTAGTTTCAACATCTAACATATATGCAGAATAATAGGAAGATCTCCTGCAAATTACTTGAAATTATTATCCTTCAATTGGACACAGTTTTTACCTTGATTGCAAATAAATCACCTGTTGCCCTTTTCTTGGCCAGGAAAACTCTCCCAAAAGCTCCCCTGCTGATTGGTTTTATAATTTCAAAATCTTCAATAGATGTTCGATCCTTGGACACTGTATTCATAGGGCTTGCACGCACACTACGAATTGTATCATCTTCTGTTGAACTGTCCTCGTCACCTGTGGTATTGGATGGGTCCACTTTTTCATCTTCAATGTGCCCACAAACTAATACATATTTCTCCCTGTAGAGTTTGAGTAAACATGCAAATTAGAAGTAGAATGACGTCTGAGGTCAAATATGAACTAAAATCAAAACATAAACTTCTCTTAATTTCTGTGGACAGTTATTATCATTTTTAAGAAAATTTACAAAAATAATAGAACTCACTGCAATAGTTTCTCAATACGTCTCCCGAAGGTCTCAACAACAAGAGCATCCACCTTCCTTTCCTGAATTGCATATTTTAGGTCTTCTAGTCGATCAAGCAAGTATTCCAATGTAATGTAATCATTGTTGTTTGCGTTGGCAACTGATCGAGCAATATCCAATAGCTTATTTATCTGCCATGATTCTCCACGATGTAATTAACAGACTTAATCAACGTCCAATTGATAAAACAAGCAAGTAAGGAACCTATACTATTTAAACACCAATTGGGTGGCTGACAGCACAAATGTCAAAACTATGACAAAAACCAGAATATGAAGATAATGACCAACAATTTATACTACTAACAAACAACCAACTTCCAATAGTAGCTTAGTTGGTGGCTCAATACTACTAAATGTGTAAACCTAAAAATCATCCTGAAATTCCTGCTACTAACTTCAACATTATGGGGCTAAACTGGTCTGTTTATTGTACCACATCCGGTCGTCTTTTATTACCGCCATCTAGTTTCTTTTTTTTCTTGACTTGAAAACACTCTTAGTTACATTGTTTTACGTTAAGCTTTTGCAAACAATTTCATTTAAAATACAAAAGAATTATTTCAAAAATAAGCACTCATGACAAGTTTGCCACAGTTTATGACAAGTCGCTTAACAGATAAAACAATTTCTACCACAAAAGGCCTAAAAGATCTGTATCTGATGAGAAAAGTAAATAGCACAAAGCCCTTTAATTGTCCATAAGAAGAAACCAGCTTTGTTATAATGACCTATACTGGAGCATAACAACAACACCAACCTTTGTCCCAGAAAATGTTCTTGTATAAGATTGGGATGTCCTACTCTCCCTTGCACAAGTAATAGAATTTTGGGCTAAAAAGTATAGTTCAAACAAAAATAAATCTTCTATAGTTTGTATGCTTCGGCATGCATTGTAGCGTTTTTTAGTAGTTGTCTAAAAGTAAAACAAGCAGCATCACATAAAGGTCAGAGTAAACTGATTTTAGCTATACATGGTAGACTCCAAATGTAAAGGTCAGAATAAAATGAGTAACCTCAGGAAAACGTCCAGAACTGAGAGGACAGTACCATAGTAATTCCTATCATATTCTGTACCTGCTGATAATTTTCATGTTCAGATACCATTCTTCGTCCACTCAGCATCAGTTCGATCTGGCTAGTTCGTGGAGTCACTAAAGGTGACCGAGGCGTTAAGCACCCGACTGATGACTGTTTCTTAGATATATCAGTCAAGCTGTTAACATTATCCCGAAGGCATCTACTATCCGACTCAGGAAGATAATCTAGCATGCCCTCAGAGCATCGTCGAGACAAGCCATTCTGCTTGACTAACAAAGCATCCAACTCTTCAGGCATATTGAATGTAGACCCTCTTGATACATTAGGACTACCTGCCCCTGTGTCAGTGCTCTTCGGTGTCCATGATTCAAGTATTCTTTCAAGAGTATCCACAACTCTTTCTAGTCGTTCATTTACTGTCAAGCCCTTCAGATCACATCTATCAGCAATTGTACATATTCTCGAGTGCTGTTCTACGTACACAGTTGGTATTTCAACTTCACATATTCGGCAAATAAATGAATCTTCATATGACAAGATAGGTTGATCCCACATTCCCCAGTTGACCTTCTTAATCTTTGAGGTTTCCTCAGAATGCTCAGGGTGGCATAATGAATTGTTTCCAAAACTATCCATCTCCTCTTTGTGTTGCAGACCATCAGTTTTGCCTTTGGACGGGGTTGTTTCAACAGAGTCGTGTCCCATACGGCTTCTTTCAGCTGCAGAAGGAAGTTTCTTCCACGACGACATTCGGTAGCTTGCAGTGGCAGCAGCGACACTTTTTGCAGTGCTAACGTCCATGGTGTCTCCAACTTCACTTATTTGGTTTTGTTTAACAGCCAGATTACTTTGCTCGTGTCCTACGAACTTTTGACCTCTTGTCGCACTTAAGTCCTGGCTTTTGGACCCACTAAGTCGTTCCGGATAAAATCCAAGGTCACTAAGTTGGTGAAAAGTCAAAATGTGGTCTTCCTCATAACCACTCTCCTTTTGGAACTGCACAAGTCTAGTGCAACGAGTAAGAATAAACAGAAGGTGGGTGTGCGCTTGCTTAAGGGTTCCCATAGGTAGCTCTTGACGGTGGTCATCTAGACTCTGAACAATGCCTTCACACTTTGACCAGAATTCACTTGGTGGCATCTTAGCGCAACGCCTAGCTGTAACCAACAAATCTTCCAACCTCTCTCTCCATTCAGGATGAGATTCTGAAGTCTTCTCGAGTATACCAACCAAATCTCCTGCAAAGATGCCTAGGTCAGCATTGACCTCTTCCTTTAACTTGTCAAATTTTGCTCGTACCATCACCATGATTTCCTGTAAAGTGGCATACAGAGAAACTGCTAAATTATCAAGTATCAAACAGCAAAAGAAGGATAAGCTTTCAGGGCCTCAGAAAATTTATGTTGCATAACTGGAGCTAAGAAAAGGCAACATACTTCCATACGCCCAAGAGCACGAGACTTCCAGAATGGGAGTGGGCGGACTCCTTTTGAATTTAGTTCATGAGAGAAGCTCTTGATGTCTGGAATTCTCTTTCTACGACCACTGGTAACTCGCAGTATAGCCTGAAAACGCGGAGATTGCATTTCCTTGGAAGAAGCTGCATGGCTTCCCTATAATGAGCAAAATCACAACGAATTTCTACTTCACCAATACATAGCATAAACCATTTCCAGAAAGAATGTAAAGTGACGAACAAAAGCAAATAAAGTAAAATGTAATTTCACCTCTGCACTTGAGATACATGGCGAAGGCACTTTCAAAGGTTTCGACTGACTCCATTGGACTTTTTTACCTGAAAAATTTAATGCACTATTTAGGCTGATATGTGTTAAATTCCAAAATTCTCAAACAATCTTCCACAGATACCACATTTCTAAAACAACTGGTAGGATTATATTCTTCAAGTACAAAGACAAGGGAGCATAGCTTATTTCCGCATTATTTTGCGACCTATATGAAAACATTTGGATTTAAGACACCATTTCATATTTATGAATTCAAAGTTTTGAAGCTTCAAATGAGATGCTAATAAGGATTCAGCTTAGGCATGTTTTTAAAGTCAAATTTTCTTAATTTATATCTAAAGAGATGCAAATAATTCCAGATTTTGAATTGAAATACATAAACCAAATCACGGGGTAGAAAGGAACGTGAAATCGACCTTGTTCGGAAGAATGTGTAGCAGGTTTTTGAACAAAGGTCGCCGATCTAGAGCCTAGGTTGTCGGCTTCATCTCTACCCCTATATTCATCAACATCCAATGGAGTAACGATAGGATTACAAATCCTAAGAGGTGATGGAGCAGAACGCGTCCTTATATGGTTTAGGCCGAGAACTGAAGCTTCGTTCGTCGATGATGTTTCACTTCCACTTTCATGATCATCATCGTCATGGTCATGGTCATGGTCGTCGTGGTCGTCAACTCGATGGCGTACGGGTATGGGAGGAATCTTCCTTAGCTTCACAACGGACGGCGATTGGGTCCGGTCGGAAGAAGGTGAACCGGTGGCGATTGAACTTAGGGTTTTTTCCGGCTCCAGATTGTCTGAGGTGGACGATATCCTCGACATTGTAGTTGATTGTAGATTTAATAACGATTCGGTTGATCATAATTGCATGGTGATCAAAGAAGTATTCGATATCATTTAAGAGCTGATTATTAAGTTTGGGAGGAGTGAGAGAAATGTGATGTAAAAATGGAAAGTGGGATGGGGAAATCCAGATTTTGGAAGATTGAGAGTTTGAAGAAGAGGGAGATTTTCGCGGGAAAGGGGAAGTTAGAGGGCGACACGCAGTTGGGGTGTACTGGAAATGGACTGAGTTGGTTAATTCACTTTAGTTACGTGCTTGCCACTTACTGTGCTTAACTAGGCAAGTATGTTTAAAAGGCGAATGTTACCATTAAAGGGACTTTTTAGCATTTAAATAAAAATCTAAATTTGCGTCTGCTACAAATATATTAAAAGAAGATGAGAATCTAAGGTGCCAGTACGTACTAGTTTGAGGGCCTAACCACTTTGCACTTTTCTATCCTTTAATATTAGTTTTGACTCCCTCCGCGATCCTATTTCTAGATAATCATACTAGACCACTTCAATATAAAGTTAGACATCTTTATTATAAAATAGTCGGGTGCACAAAATATTATATCATTATCCTAATACAAGCATTAGTGATACTTTCACAGTTCAAATACGTGACCTTTAGATCTTTTTATAATAATCACCCTATAGAATAGCATTTCACCAGAAAAGCCAAGTTTTTTTCTGGAAATTATTTTTTATGTTATATTTTTGTATAACAGTTGTTACCTATAATAACAATATTCATCTTTATGATGGTACGCTATTTATGAAATATCTCTCTAAACTAGCCATCTTTTATAAAAATAAAATCTCTAAAACTACCAATAATATATAGGTACAGAAATTTTGACCAAATATTTTAAAACTTTAATATAACACTTATGACAAAGAATATTATGTTAGTATATATTTCTATAATTAAAGATTTCGTTCATTGAAAGATCTGTCTTAATTTATATCCCATTGGGGAAAAAATTGTCTTGTATAAAGTTTCTCGACTGGAAAATCTGTAAAGGAAGATTAATATAGCTTGTGTGTAGGAGACTAGGTGGGTAAGAGATTAGTCACGGGATGTGGGCACCTTCAAACTTTTGTATTCTGGGAGGGTGGGGGCAGGAACGGAGTAGGTATCTTGGTTGATAAGGACCTCCGAGAACTAGTGGGGGAGGTTAGAAAGGTGAATGACAGCATGATGACTATTAAGCTAGTTGTTGGAGGTTTTACTTTGAACATAATTAGTGCGTACGCACCCCAAGCAGGCTTGGATGAGGAAGTCAAGAGAAGTTTCTCGGAGGATTTGGATGAGATGGTGAGTGGTATCCCGCATACCGAGAAGCTTTTTATAGGAGGAGATTTCAACGGTCACGTTGGAGCGACGTTTGGGGGGGTATGATGATGTGCATGGTGGCTTTGGTTTTGAAGATAGAAACAGAGGAGGAACGTCTCTTCTAGACTTTGCTAGAGCATTTGATTTGGTGAGAGCAAACTCGAGTTTCCTAAAGAAGAGGGAGAACTTGGTCACCTTCCGGAGTTCAGTGGCCGAGACTCAGATTGATTATTTACTCTGCAGGAAGTCAGATAGAGGTCTTTGTACTGATTGCAAGGTCATCTTAAGTGAGAACCTCTCGACCCTTCATAGGCTCCTGGTCATAGACCTTGAGATCACGAGGAAGAGGATGAAGAGGGCGATGTATGGACAACATAGGATCAAGTAGGGAGCCTTGACAGAAGCTAAAGCGCAGGAGTTGGTGGTCAAGTTGGTGACTATGGGGGCTTGGAGGAGTATGGAGAATCAAACTCTATGTGGACCACGACTGCGCAGTGTATTAGGGAAGCCGCGAGAGTGGTATTAGGGGTCTCAAAAGGTTACTCTGGTGGTCATAAGAGATACTGGTGGTGGAATGGAGAGGTGCAAGTAAAAGTGAAAACCAAGAAAGCAGCATATCTGAAGCTAGTGGAAAGCATAGACGAGGAGGAGAAGAAGGCGAATAGGGAGCATTATAAATTGGCTGAGAAAGAGGCAAAGCTAGCAGTTACGGCGACCAAGACTGCAGCTTTTAGTCGTTTGTATGAAGAACTCGAGGGCCGAGGTGAGGATACAAGCTATGGTTCCTGATGATGTTGCCCCCGAGACAGATGTCGCTAGGGGAAGAG
>ML296000.1:23897-67260 GCA_005239495.1 Nicotiana undulata | reverse complement strand
ATAATAATAATAATAATAATAATAATAATAATAATAATAATAATAATAATAATAATAATAATAATAATAATAATAATAATAATAATAACAATAATAATAATAATAATAATAATAATAATAATAATAATAATAATAATTTAATTTTATAATTAGCGTGTCTCAAAACTTTTATAAATTTGAGGAGTGTTACAATATTCCCTCCTTAAAAACATTCATTCTCGAATGTTGCTAGGGCCTTATTCTTAAGCTAACAATCATTCCTTAGGTCCTTGAACCTCTTAAATTTCCTTAGCACTACTCACTCTTCCAAGGGACTCAAAATTTTGGCTAACTCCCTAAATTTTCAACAATTTCGGCAGAGTTTCCCTTGTAAATTGGACTATCCAAAAAAATATCCCTGTCACAATTACAACAACTACACCAACAACAATCAAATATACCATAACGGGTCATTCATAGACACTATACATAGCTCATAAATTAATTACTCATACTCCGGCAAGGAGGTACCACAATAAGCAACAAGAATCTAAAGTACAACACTTTAGCAAAAGTAAATCACTTTTATGAGTTAATTGTACTCTGCATGGCACTAAATTGTTAAATAACTAAATGTACTCTGACAAAAACTAAATTACTTCAACAATTAAGTATAATCTAGCAAGGACATAAACACATGCTAACTTGTATTTAATAAATAAAATATATGTCAAACCAAACCTAGGTTCAAATACCCTTTTCCTCAAATAAATATGGATGTTTCTTCCTCATATCTTCCTCGACCTCCCACGCAGCCTCTTTTGAATCATGATTACTCCACAAAACTTTTACCGATGCTATATCTTTTGTTTTTAACTTCCTTACTTGCCTATCGAGAATTTCTATAGGTACCTCTTCATAAGTCAAGCCTTCTTTAATTTCTATGGTATCGGCAGGTATTATATGCGACTCATCATGAATGTACTTTCTAATCATAGACACATGAAAGACAAGATGAATAGAGGACAACTCAACGGGCAAAGCTAGTTCATAAGCCTGTTTCCCTTCTTTTCTATTATCTCATAAGGTCCAATAAATCTAGGACTAAGTTTCCCATTCTTACCAAACCTCATAACTCCTTTCATTGGTGAAACTTTCAAAAACACCTTGTCACCAACCATGAACTCTAAGTCACGATGCCTCTTGTCAGAGTAGGATTTCTGACGACTCTGAGCCGCTTTTAGTCTTTCCCTGATTAGCTGGACTTTCTCTAAGGCCTCACAAACAAACTCTGGACCAATCAACGACACCTCTGCTGGTTCAAACCAACCCACTGGACACCTACATCTTCGCCCATACAATGCTTCATAAGGAGTCATACCAATGCTGACCCGATAGCTGTTATTGTAACCAAATTCTATAAGTGGCAAGTGATTATCCCAATTACCTCTAAAATCTATAACACATGCTCGTAACATATCTTCGAGAGTCTGAATGGTCCTTTCTGCCTGGCCATCAGTCTGTGGATGGAAAGCGGTGCTCAAATTGACCTTGGTACCTAATCTTTTCTAAAATGCCTTCCAAAAATGTGACGTGAACTAAGGGCCTCTGTCAGATATGATTGAAATTGGAGTACGATGCAATCGGATTATTTCTTTGATGTACAATTGCGCGTACTGCTCTGTCAAATATGTCATCTTTACTGGTAGTAAATACGCGGACTTTGTCAGTCGGTCTACAATAACCCAAATTGAATCATTCTTACGGTATGTGCGAGGTAGACCTACTACGAAATCCATATTAATCATCTCCCATTTCCACTGTGGTATCTCTATATCTTGAGCTAGGACACCAGGTCTCTGATGCTCGGCTTAGACTTGCTGGCAATTCAAACATTTATCCACATGATCTGCTACTTGCTTCTTCATGCCTTTCCACCAATCAAACTCTTTCAAGTCCAGATACATTTTGGTAGCACCTGGGTGGATAGAGTACCTCGAACTGTGAGCTTCTTCCATTATGTCCTTCCTAAGCCCATCTACATCAGTCACACATAACCGATCATTCAACTTCAAAACTCCATCAATTCCTAGGGTGAAAGCATTGATTTCTTTGTTTCTAACTCCTTCTTTTAACTTCACTAAGTACGGATCTTCGTCTTGCTTAGCCTTAACATGCGCAACAAGGGAGGATTGCGCTAAGGAATAAGCAGTTATACCTCCTTCTTCGGTCTCATCCAATATAATTCCATCATTTGCCAAATGTTGAATTTCTCGACCCAAAGTTCGCCTTTGTACTGCAAGATGGGCCAAGACACCCATTGACTTCCTACTAAGTGCATATGCTACCACATTAGTTTTTCCCGGGTGATAAAGAATATTGATGTCATAATCCTTCAATAGCTCGAGCCAGCTTCTCTGTCTCAAATTTAATTCTTTTTGCTTGAAAATATACTGGAGGCTTTTGTGATCTGTAAACACTTCAGAATGCTCTCCATAAAGGTAGTGTCGCCATATTTTTAATGCAAACACTACTGCTTCAAGCTCCAAGTCATGTGTGGGGTAGTTCGTTTCATGATTCTTTAACTTCCTGGAAGCATAAGTAATAACTTTTCGATTTTGCATAAGAACACAGCCAAGACTCACTCTAGAGGCATCACAATGCACTGTGAACCCACCCGAACTTGTCGGTAAGGTTAACACGGGTGCAGTGGTCAACCTCTTCTTTAACTCTTGAAAACTCTGCTCATAAGCGTCTGACCACTAAAACTTAACTGCTTTCTGAGTCAACTTAGTTAATGGAGCTGCAAGTGAGAAAAACCCCTCTACAAACTTTCTATAGTAGCCAGCTAACCCTAAGAAACTCCTGATTTCGGTTGGCATTGTCGGCCAAGGCCAGTTCTTGTCTGATTCTGTCTTCTGAGGGTCTACTTTTATGCCTTCACTAGATACACGTGGCCTAAGAATGCCACTGACTGCAACCAGAACTCACATTTGGAAAATTTGGCATAAAGCTCATTCTTCTTCAAGGTCTGCAAGGCTATTCTGAGGTGTCCTGCATGATCTTCCTTGCTCTTAGAGTATACCAAAATATCATCTATAAACACGATAATAAAGGTATCAAGGAATGGCTTGAAAACTCTGTCCATGAGGTCGATGAATGCAGCTAGAGCATTTGTCAACCCGAAGGACATTACTAGAAATTCATAGTGCCCGTAACGAGTTCTAAAGGCTGTTTTAGATATATCTTCTTCTCTGATTCTCAACTGATGGTACCCCGACCTCAAATCTATCTTTGAAAAGTACTTTGTACCATGAAGTTGGTAAAATAAATCATCAATTCTTGGCAGTGGGAACTTGTTCTTAATGGTAATTTTATTCAATTGTCGATAGTCGACGCACATTCTGAGAGACCCATCCTTCTTCTTGACAAACAGGACCGGGGCACCCCCACGGTGAAACACTCGGCCTGATGAAGCCCTTGTCAAGAAGGTCTTTCAACTATTCTCTCAACTCATTAAGTTCTGCTGGAGCCATCCTATAAGTAGGTATAGATATGGGTTGAGTTCCTATCATGAATCAATGCCAAAGTCTATGATTCTTTCAGGAGGAAGTCCGGGAAGGTCATCCGGGAAAACTTCTGGAAATTCTCTAACTACTGGCATAGGCTGAAGAGCTGGTGGCTCTGATTCTGGATTAATGATGTGAGCCAAATAGGAGAGACACCCCTTACTGATCATTCGTTGTGCCTTAAGGTAAGAAATAAACTTACCTATGAGCGATGTTGAACTACCCTTCCACTCTAAGACTTCTTCATTGGGAAATTGGAACCTGACTATCTTGGCATGACAATCTAACATGGCATAGAAGGAAGACAACCAATCCATACCCATGATCACATCGAAATCCACCATTTCTAACTCTATGAGATCGGCTTTGGTGTTGCGAAACTATACAAGCTCTATAGACTCTTGTAACTTTCAGTGACTCGCCAACTGGAGTAGATACTAGGAATGGCTCACTTAGTTGTTCAGGTTCTAGCCCAAGGTTAATTGCAAAGTATGGAGTCACATATGAAAACGTTGAACCTGGATCCATTATTGCATAAGCATTATGTGAGCAGACTAAAAGTATACCTGTAATAACTTCTGCAGATGCCTCTGCACTCTGACGATCAAGAGTAGCAAACATGGGGTTGTCCCCCTCCCTAAGTAACTCAATCTGGACTTCTGCCTGCCCCATGCCTGATCTGATTATGAGAACCACGAGCCTGAGGTGGTGCAACTGTAGTAGCTGAGGAACTAGAAGGACAAGTTGATCCACCACTGAAATTACATCGCAACTTTGGGTAGTTGGCCTTTATATGACCAATGTCTCCACAATGATAGCAACCATGAAACCCAAACTTGCACTGACCTGAATGTTGCCGCTTACAGGTTCCACAAAGACCTTATTGGTTTGAATGTTGCTCAGCATGACTTTGGCTATGTGAGGAGATGTCCTAAAATTCTGATTCTTGCGAGACTGGTTTCCATAACTCTGAGTACGTCTGAAAGAAGACCCACCACCTGAGTGATGACTGGACTGAGCTGGTTCTAATGACTCCTTATTAGAGGAATCCGTTCTCCCTCCGCTGGATGTACCATTAAACCTTCCCGTTGTCCGAGCTTTCTTGTTATGCTCTTTTTCTTCTCTCCTTTGTTGTCTGTCTTTTTCTAAGTGCTTGGTGAATCCCACAACAGAGGAGAATACTGTCATCCATACCGCTACATCTGATGTCGTATCCTTAATGTGGTAAGCCAAACCGCCAACAAACCTGCGAATCTTTGCTTTTTCTGTCTGAACCATGTGAGGAGCATGCTTAGCCAACCTTATGAATTCCATGTAGTACTCTTGCACGCTTTTATTCCCTTGATTGAGCTGTTAGAACTCTGTAGCCTTAGCTTCCCTATCCTCTTATGGGATAAAGTTAGCCATGAAGGACTCTTCAAATTCTTCCCAAGTAGTCGGACCATCGTCTTCATCTCTTTCCTTTTCCCACATCTCAAACCAAGCGCCGGCCACATCTCTAAGCTGGTAAGCATCCAACTCCACAGCTTCATCATCAAATTCTTTCATCGCTCAGAGGGCCTTCTTCACACCCGCCAGCGACACCATTGGATCTTTATCAACTATAGAACTATGGAACACTAGAGGACTCTACTTCAAAAATTCATTCACTCTTGAGGATTCAGAATTGTTTTGTCTATTTGATTGAGGTGGAATTTCATCTCTTCTCTCATTTTGGTTGGCCATGAGGGCTTTAAACATCTCCATAGCACTGTTGACTGCATTAAACATCTGACCCACATCTGGAATTGTAGTTGTCTGAGCCGGAGCTGCTGTTGGGGGCGGTACTGGATCATCATGCTCCACCCCTTCTTCCTGGTCAACCCGGGGTACTTGAACCCCCTTTGTGGATTTACCCTTCCTTTTCTGAGTTGAAGCCCTTTTTGTTCTGCCTTGAGCCACAATAGTAGCAATAGTTTCCTGAGCAACATCCTGAGTGTCGGTGTCAGAGTGCCAAGTACGAGCCATTTCTGCGAGTTTTGGAGAAAAGAATACATTAGATAATTTCTTAGAGGTAGGCTCTACTGCACGATCTAAAGTATGGAAAAAAAATGAAACTTTTCCTAAATGTTTGTAGCCTCTTGTTTATAAGTATGGCGCGCTTCATACCCATAAGCAAGACTCTACTAACACGGCTTATTAGACCCCTAGGACTCCATAAACCTGAGGCTCTGATACCAAGTTTGTCATGACCCATTTTCTAAACAAGCCGGGACCGGCACCCGATCACTAAACATGACCGAGAGAACCATCTGCACTTATCAAATCTATTATAACCTCAAACTTTATATTCGATATGGCAATACTATAACCAAATACTTTTAATTAATTTAAATATCTAAAATAAACCAACTCCAAAACTTTATACGTAGAAAACAATGAAATACTGCTAAGTTATTATAAAAAACGTCTGAATCTTAACCCACTGACTGTATCTATGAATCCTCTACTGATAAACTGACGCACTGCTAAGGACATGAGATTTCCTGGCCAGCTCTCTAAGTAAACAAAGAAATAGCTAACTAAATATGACTCTAAGGAATACTCCACGAAAAAAAGCGGAGCTCACCAATAGCACTGGAAGGGAGGGAAGTCCTAAACTGTAGCCTGCTCGCCTGAAAAATCGGTTCCTACGTTGTACCGCAGACCAACGTAGGTTCCAAAAGAGAACGTCAATACCATCCATTGTACTCAGTGAGTCTCAACGACAGGGGACGAAACTTTAATGCAATACACATTACGAGAAAAGAATCTAAATGTATAGAAAACATAAAGCTTCTAAGAACAATTCTAAAATAATTGCACATTAGTAGTTTATGGATATTCTAAAACAAATTCTTTTCTTTTTCAAAAAAAATACTTCTCTTTATACTTTCGGAGTTCCAACTATCCTGACCTATTTCTATCTTAGTCACCGTGTGATCGGCACGGGTTCGATCCCAACCTGATCGATAGGCCCAATCCACGAGGTGCCACTCGCTTCATGGTTCTCAGCGCTCATGTATCATACCTTAGCCTAGCTAAGTGAATTCTCAGCATTGATACCCTCGGCTCGTGTGCTCCTTACTTTGGCACAAGTAGTTTCAGGAAGTCAACGCCTTGGTTAGGACCCTCGGCCTGGACGATGACCCCTTCTTTCTTTCTAAAACTTCTTCTTGTGACCTTTCACTTATATCAATTTTTTTCACTCATGCGCGTAGGTAGAATAGTCGAGGTCCGAACCAAATAAATGGGTGCAGTTCACCAGAAGGCTAGATTGACCAATTCTATTAGAAAGTGAGAAATGTTTTCCTCTGTTGGATGGTTTGATACAAAAATCTAAAGAAGATTAATATCTGGGGATGTCATTTCATTTTTTGAACTTGACAATGGATCATCATGTGATCACGAGTTGCACTGTCTTTCAAAATTAATTTTGTCATTGTGATGACCCAAAAGGTCATCCTAAGTTAATTTACCTAAATATGTGTTCTGAAGCCCCAAAAGCCTTTGTTAATCTCACCTCGGTATGTGTGCGTAGCTCGGGCGTGTAGCCGGAGAGCTTTGATGTGAAAACTAGATGAAAAATTGAATTTTATAATAATTAATTGATTAAAGTTGACTTTGGTCAACATTTTTGGTAAAGGGACCAGGACCCGATATTTGACGATCCCGTAGGGTCCGTAGGAAAATATGGGACTTGGGCGTATGCCCGGAATCGAATTCCGAGGTCCCAAGCCCGAGAAATGAATTTTTAAAGAAAATTGTTTTCTGAAAATAATAAAGGTTTTTGAAAATGATAATTGATGTGAAAACCGTGTTACTAGGCCCGTATTATGGTTCCGGAGCCCGGAACAGGTTTAATATATGTTACGTGACTTATCTGTGAAATTTGGTGTAAAATGGACTTAAAATGAAGTGTTTCGGATATAAATCGGAATAGTTAAGCCTTATGAAGTTTTAAGAAAATTCTATGAGTTGTGAGGTTTAATTCATTGATTTTGATGATATTTTGATGATTTAAATGCTTGAATAAGTCTGTAGGATGATTTGGGAGTCGTGTGTGTCATTGGGTTTGCGGTTCCGAGGGCTCGGGATATTTTCGAGTAGGTTTCGGGGTGCATTAGATTTAAAATCACTGAGCGTTGCATGTACAGCTGCAGGTCTCTGAAACTGGGAGCGCGGTTGCGATCGCTTTTTCGTGGACCGCGGTGCTCCCTTCGCGGCCACGGTCGTCTTATCGCGGACTGCGGTGAGAAACTTCAGAGGACCGTGGAGACCTTCGCGGCCGCGGTCGATTTCTCGCGGACCGCGGTGGTCGATCTTCAGAGAGGCAACACGAGGCCTTCGCGGTAATTTGGGAAAAACATGAAAACACATGGTAATTTGGGAATTTAGACCTCAATTGGGGTCGGATTCCAAAACCAATCATACACCCGGGCTCGGGGGTGAATGGGTAATCAGGCCCGGGGATCGAATTTTGGTATTTTTGGAAGAATGCTAAGAATTGTATAATTAGACTATGAGATTGTATTAATGAGTCATTATTGATGTTAATAAGTTAATTATGTCTAGATATTGTCGTTTCGGAGTTGAATTCAAATGGAAAGGCGGTATTAGAGGCTTGATTGCTATTTTTGGACCCGAGGTAAGTGTCTTGCCTAACTTTGGTGAGGGAATAGGTATTGTATGCTATGTGCTAAGTGTTTACAATGTTCAATGCATAGGTGAAGTGACGAGTACCTATGCATTGGGTGTCAAGCATGCCCGTGAGTCTATTTTCTAATAGAAACCTTGTCACTACTTCCATGATCCTTTATGTTATGAAATTGTCTCTATTTGGAAGTTTTTTGTGGTTGGAAAACTTGGTTGATGAACTCATGATGTATTGGTTTGGTTGAGAACCCATTTGTTAGGGATATATATATTGAAGGGATTGGTTATAGCTGAGACCCTTGCCGGGCAACTGTTGTGATATTGATTGATGTTTTTCCCTTGTCGGGTGATTTTGAACTATATTTAAACTATGTTGAATTCCTTACCATTGATATTTGTCATTGTTTTGGTGAGTAAGAGTGTAAAGCACGAAGGGTGATGCCGTGCCATGATATTCATTGATCACACTATACATTGCATAGTGAGAAAGAGTGTAAAGCACGAAGGGTGATATCGTGCCATGATTTACATTGATTATAAGCACGAAGGTTAATGTCGTGCCATGATTTATATTTGATTATAAGCACGAAGGTTAATGTCGTGCCATGATTTACATTGATTATAAGCACGAAAGGTAATGTCGCGCCATGATTTATATTGCCTCACATTATACATTGCATTGTGAGGAAGAGAGTAAAAGCACGAAGGGTGATGCCGTGCCATGATTTATATTATCTTATATCATACATCGCATTGTGAGGAAGACAATAAAAGCACGAAGGGTGATGCCGTGCCATGATTTATATTATCTTATATCATACATCGCATTGTGAGGAAGAGAGTAAAAGCACGAAGGGTGATGCCGTGCCATTACATACATTGCTCGCATTTATACTTGTTACATTAGCATTCTTGTTAATATTGCTCTCTTGCTTTCTCCTATGTGTTAATTAATCGTTCTTATTTCTCACTTGTTACCCCCATTAACTTCTCCCGTATCCCATGCTTATCTGGTTATTTCTGCGTTTGTCTGTGCTATATCTTGTAGAACTGTATAGGTAGATTATCGTTTTCAAGTCTAGCCTCGTCACTACTTCGGCCGAGGTTAGGCTCGGGACTTACTCAGTACATGGGGTCGGTTGTACTGATGCTACACCTGCACTTCTTTATGTTGTGAAGATCCCGCAGTCGGACCCAGTGGACACCGTTAGAGGGAGTATCCTTCAGTCCACCCTTGAGATTCTGAGGTAGACCCGCACACGTTCGTGGGCCTTGGCGTCTCCTCTATTCCTATTTTTCCCATCCTGTCTTGTTTATCTCCTAGTTTCTGAGACAGTTCATGTATTATTTTCTTTAGACTTTGTATTTAGCAATCTTATAGACAGTTCATGAGTTAGTGACTCCAGGTTCTGGGATTGTTGCAACGGATTGTATTTTGTTATCATCACTTAGTCTCGAAATCTATCTACTTTTATTGTTAAAAATTATAAATTGTTTCTAGTTATTTCTGTTAATTCCGTATTAAGATGATATTGTAATTTTACACGTTGGCTTGTCTAGCGTGTTCAACGTTAGATGCAGTCACGGCCTGAAGGTGGGATTTCGGGTCGTGACAAGTTGGTATTAGAGCTCTAGGTTGCTTAGGTCTCACAACTCACGGACAAACTTGGTAGAGTCTGAGGGATCGGTATGGAGACGTCTATATTTATCCCCAGAGGCTGCAAAGTTAGGAATAACTCCACATTTCTTCATCTCCATCGTGCGAATCTATTCTATCATTGATGGTTGAGCTTGCTTACTCTTGTCCTCTCACTAATCTCGACAACACGCGCAGCATCTACGACCGGACAAAAGATGAATCCCCAATGACGGCTACGATCAAGGGAAGAGGCAGAAGCAGAGCATAGTCTAAAGCTCGAACACCAGCACCTATTGTACAGTCTCAAATGGATCTAAATGCGGATGTTCTAGCTCGGTCAGTATATGTTGGACTAGTTCAGATTCCGGAAGGATTTATAGCTACTCCATTGTTGCAAGATGCACTAGTCAGTTTATTGAGGTTGGACAAGTTACCAAACAAGTTCCACTCCATTTCAGTGGTATATCTTTTGAGGACCCACATGATTTTCTTGACAGCTTCTATGAGGTATTGCACACCATGGGAATAAGTGTAAAGAAACGGGGTTGATTATATAAGTTGTGAAGTTTAACATCGTGGATTATCAGGTATTGTGACCTATGACTTCGTGCCACGTGGGGGAAGCCCACTGTCAAGGAATAGATTGCGAGGCCGCGTGTCATATCAGTTTTAGTTTGGAATGCATAAGGCCGGGGATTTTTTTTACAAGAGATAAGGTTGGTAATTTCGGTACATCTACCTCCTTAATAACCCTATACCTCAGTACCAAAGGAGTTATTCAAACAACTTGAAGTCTACAAAATTCTACTCAACGTGGAAGTCACGGTGGCGTCAGGCCATACGACGGTATCAGAATATGCCATCAGGTTTGATAAGTTAACCCTTCATACTCCTACGTTGGTTCGTATAGCCAGAGGGCGAGTCCCCAGACTCATTAAAGGACTCAAAAATGATTGTAAATTTTGGACGAATCATGGGAGGATGATATGTTATGTCGGCTAGTGGTAGAAATTGCCCTAGACTTGGGAGAGTCATATTTCATCAGAGCACTCAGGCTACGTGTCCCGTTGCAGCTACAACTCAACTACATGACCACCCAGGAAAAAAGGAGTCGGAATGTCGAAAGTGGAGGTTAGATTCCTAGAGGTGGAGACCCAGTCTGTTGATATATTTTCTATGGTATGGATGAGGTTGTTACATTAAATGGTTTCATTACAAGAACAATCTCTAATTATAATAAAGTGATGATTTTCTGAACTTAATTCGATTATGCGTATCTAATAAAATTCTTCTAATATGCTCCACTCTCGGGTGAGCTTCGTAACTCTAAAAATCTACTTATGTGAATACTTGTATTGAGAAATTCTATGGGGATAACTGTGTTTACCATTACGTGTTGAAATTTTGCTTAACGGAAAATATTTAAATGAAGGAAATGGAATGTTTCGATTGGCACGATATGCATATTATTTGTGATCCAGAATTGAGGAAGAGATCCACGCGTGTTAATATGATTTGGTATAATTAGACCGGGCCTCGAGCCGCGATGGAAGACATGTAAAGATGAGATCCTTGTGCTTAAATTCTCCCTTGTGAATTAAATTTTGTTTTATTTTTACTTTAGTACTGGTAGGGAGTCATGCTTGTTAAACTTATTAATTATGTGCAAAATAAGAGTAATCAAAATAACATTAATTAATTAATAAATAAATAAATAGATAACCTCAATTAACTATCTGTGCGAAGTTTGCCAAATTCGTGCTATGATTATGGAGCCTTAACCTACAAGGTAGGTGCCCACCCCAGGTGGAATTAGATGAGGCACGTTATTTTGGTAATTATGAGGTCTTCAAGCATCATATCTCGATATCAGTATTGAGAAGGAATTGAAGGAGCAGTTACAGGATTGTTGGGCAAAGGCTTCATTAGGCCTAGTGTGTCTCTTTGGGGGTGCTCCAGTGTTATTCGTGAAGAAGAAAGATGGCTCGATGAGGATGTGCATTGACTACCGGCAGTTAAATAAGATTACTATTAAAAACAAGTATCCTTTGCCGAGGATTGATGACTTATTTGATCAGCTTCAGGGTGCTTCAGTGTTCTCTAAGATAGACTTGAGGTCTGGTTACCATCAGCTGAGGATCAGGGCGTCTGACGTTCCTAAGACGGCTTTTCGCACTCGTTATGGGCATTATGAGTTTTTGGTTATGTCGTTGGGTTGACTAATGCCCCTGCTGCTTTGATGGAGTTGATGAATCGGGTATTCAGGCCTTATTTGGACTCATTCGTGATCGTGTTGAAAGATGATATCTTGATTTATTCCCGTAGTCGAGAGGAGCATGAGCAGCATCTTCGGGTTGTTCTCTAGACTCTGAGAGATCGGCAATTGTACGCCAAGTTTTCTAAGTGCGAGTTCTGGTTGAGTTTTGTGGCATTGTTGGGCCACGTTGTGTCGGTAGAGGGCATTTAGGTGGATCCGAAGAAGGTTTCAGCAGTTAGAGATTGGTCTAGGCCCACTGTAGCCACAGAGATTCGGAGCTTTTTAGGCCTAGCATGCTATTATTGCCGGTTCATGGAGGGGTTTCCATCTATAGCAGCCCCGATGACCAAGTTGACGCAGAAAGGTGTTCAGCAAGACAGCATTGACCACAGCACCAGTGTTGGTATTGCCCACATGTTCAGGTTTGTATACCATGTATTGTGATGCTTCACGGGTGGGTCTTGGTGCGGTATTGATGCAGGAGGGCAAGGTCATAGCCTATGAATCTCGTCAGTTGAAGGTCCATGAGAAGAATTATCCGGTTCATGACTTGGAGTTAGCAACTATTGTTCACGCGTTGAAGATCGGAGGCACTATTTGTATGGGGTACCATGTGAGGTATTCACTGATCACAAGAGTTTGCAATACTTGTTTAAGCAAAAGGAGTTGTACATGAGGCAGAGAAGGTGGTTAGAGTTGCTGAAGGATTATGATATTATTATTCTCTATCATCCAGGGAAGGCCAATGTGGTGGCCGATGCTTTGAGCCGGAAGTCAGTTAGCATGGGTAGTCTTGCCTATTTATCAGTTGGAGAGCGGCCTCTTGCTTTGGATGTTCAGGCATTAGCCAACCGATTTTTGAGGTTGGAGGTTTCTGAGGGTGGCAGTGTCTTGGCCCATATCGTCGCTCGTTCTTCATTGTATGATCGTATTCGTGCCAGGCAGTATGATGATCGTTGTTTATGTGCTCTTAGAGATTCGGTTCGGCACGGACGGGCCAAGCAAGTCACAGTTGATGCCGAGGGAGTTTTGAGGATGCAAGGTCGTATTTGTGTACCCGATGTGGATGGCATTTGTGAGTTGATACTACATGAGGCCCATAGTTCCCGATATTCCGTTCATCCGGGCGCCACAAAAATGTACCAGGACTTGCGGCAGCATTATTGGTGGTGTAGGATGAAGAAGGATATTGTAGCTTATGTAGCTCGGTGCTTGAATTGTCAGCAAGTTAAGTATGAGCACCAGAGACCCGGTGTTTTGACGCAGCAGATTCAGCTTCCCGGGTGGAAGGGGGAGCGTATCACGATGGATTTTGTAGTTGGGCTCCCACGGACTCAGAGGATGGTTGACGCACTGTGGGTTGTTGTGGATAGGCTGACCAAGTCAGCACACTTCATTCCTGTGTCGGTGTCGTATTCAGCGGAGAAGTTGACAAAGATCTACATGAGAGAGATTGTCAGATTGCATGGTGTGCCCCTATCCATTATATCAGATCGATGTACTCAGTTTATCTCCCATTTCTGGAGGGTATTCCAGCGAGAGTTGGGCACACAGATTGAGTTGAGCACAACATTTCATCCTCAGACGGACGGACAGTCCGAGCGTACTATTATAATTTTGGAGGAGATGTTGCGAGCGTGTGTCATTGACTTTGGTGGTTCATGGGATCAGTTCTTGCCCTTAGAGGAGTTTGCCTACAACAACAGTTATCAGTTGAGCATCCAGATGGATCTTTATGAGGCATTGTATGGTAGGCGATATCGGTCCCCAGTCGGATGGTTTGAGCCCGGAGAGGCTAGATTGTTGGCTTCTGAGTTAGTCCAGGACGCCTTGGACAAGGTGAAGATTATTCAGGATAGACTTCGTACAGCTCAGTCCAGGCAAAAGAGTTATGCAGATCGCAGAGTTTGAGATTTGGCTTTCATGATAGGAGATCAGGTGTTTCTTAGAGTGTCGCCTATGAAAGGCGTGATGAGGTTCGGGAAGAGGGTCAAGTTGAGCCCTAGGTACATTGGTCCATTTGAGATTTTGGACAAGGTAGGAGAAGTGGCCTACAGACTTGCCATGCCACCGCATTTATCAGTCGTTCATCTAGTGTTTCATGTCTCTATGCTCCGGAGGTACATTTCAGATCCTTCTCATGTTCTTGACTTCAGCGGTGTCCAGTTGGAAAAGGATCTGACTTATGAGGAGGAGTCGGTAGCCATATTAGCTAGGCAGGTTCGTCAGTTGAGATCGAAGAGTTATCCTTCGGTCCATGTTCAGTGGAGAGGTCAGCCTGCCGAGGCAGCTACTTGGGAGTCCGAGTCTGATATGAGGAGTCGTTATCCCCATCTTTTCTCAGACTAAGTTACTTTTCTATGTCCGTTCGAGGATGAACGTTTGAATTAGAGGTGGAGATTGTGATGACCCAAAAGGTCATCCTAAGTTAATTTAGGTAAATCTGTGTTCCGAGGCCTCGAAAGCCTCTGTTAATCTCACCTCGGTATGCGTGCGTAGCTCGGGCGTGTAGCCGGGAAGCTTTGATGTGAAAACTAGATGAAAAGTTGATTTTTATAATAATTAATTGATTAAAGTTGACTTTGGTCAACATTTTTGGTAAACTGACCCGGACCCGATATTTGACGATCCTGGAGGGTCCGTAGGAAAATATGGGACTTGGGCGTATGCCCAAAATCGAATTCCGAGGTCCCAAGCCCGAGAAATGAATTTTTAAAGAAAATTGTTTTCTGAAAATAATAAAGGTTTTTGAAAATGATAATTGATGTGAAATCCGTGTTACTGGGCCCGTATTATGGTTCTAGATCCCGGAACAGGTTTAATATATGTTATGTGACTTATCTGTGAAATTTGGTGTAAAACGGACTTAAAATGAAGTGTTTCGGATATAAATCGGAATAGTTAAGCCTTATGAAGTTTTAAGAAAATTCTATGAGTTGTGAGGTTTAATTGATGATATTTTGGTGATTTAAATGCTTGAATAAGTTCGTAGGATGATTTGGGAGTCGTGTGTGTCATTGGGTTTGAGGTTCCGAGGGCTCGGGATAGTTTCGAGTAGGTTTCGGGATGCATTAGACTTAAAATCACTGAGCGTTGCAGGTACAGCTGCAGGTCTTTGAACCTGGGAGCGCGGCCGCGATCGCTTTTCCGCGGATCGCGGTGCTCCCTTCGCGGTCGCGGTCGTCTTATCGTGGACCGCAGTGAGAAACTTCAGAGGACCGTGGAGACCTTCGTGGCCGCGGTCAATTTGTCGCGGACCGCGGTGGTCGATCTTCAGAGAGGCAACACGAGGCCTTCGCGGCCGCGGTCGGTTTTTCGCAGACCGCGGTGGGGGCCTGGGAAGGGATACCTATATATAACAAAATTTTCAGCTATTTTTCTCTTTTCAAAAACCCTAAAACACTATAGGCGATTTTCAAAAGATTCGTTCTTCTCCAAGACTATTGTAAGTGATTTCTAACTACTTTTCTTCATTCCTTAACATCCTATTACAAGAATTCATCATAGAATCAAAGATTTTCATGGGAAAATTGGAAATTTTGGGGAAAACATGGAATTTTGGGAATTTAGACCTCAATTGGGGTCGGATTCCAAAACCAATCATACACCCGAGCTCGGTGGTGAATGGGTAATCGGGTTTAGGTCCGAGCCTCGTGTTTGGACTAAGCGGGCCCAGGGTCGAATTTTAGTATTTTTGGAAGAATGCTAGGAATTGTATAATTAGGCTATGAGATTGTATTAATGAGTCATTATTGATGTTNCCGGGGTCGAATTTTGGTATTTTTGGAAGAATGCTAGGAATTGTATAATTAGGCTATGAGATTGTATTAATGAGTCATTATTGATGTTAATAAGTTAATTATGTCTAGATATTGTCGTTTCGGAGTTGAATTCAAATGGAAAGGCGGTATTACAGGCTTGATTGCTATTTTTGGACCCGAGGTAAGTGTCTTGCCTAACTTTGGTGAGGGAATAGGTATTGTATGCTATGTGCTAAGTGTTTATCATGTTCAATGCATAGGTGAAGTGACGAGTACCTATGCATTGTGTGTCAAGCATGCCCGTGAGTCTATTTTCTGATAGAAACCTTGTCGCTACTTCCATGATCCTTTATGTTATGAAATTGTCTCTACTTGGAAGTTGTTTGTGGTTGGAAAACTTGGTTGATGAACTCATGATGTATTGGTTCGGTTGAGAACCCATTTGTTAAGGATATATATATTGAAGAGATTGGTTATAGCTGAGACCCTTGCCGGGCAACTGTTGTGATATTGATTGATGTTTTCCCCTTGCCGGGTGATTTTGAACTATATTTCAACTATGTTGAATTCCTTACCATTGATATTTGTCATTGTTTTGGTGAGGAAGAGTGTAAAGCACGAAGGGTGATGTCGTGCCATGATATTCATTGATCACACTATACATTGCATAGTGAGAAAGAGTGTAAAGCACGAAGCGTGATGTCGTGCCATGATTTACATTGATTATAAGCACGAAGGTTAATGTCATGCCATGATTTACATTGATTATAAGCACGAAGGGTAATGTCGTGCCGTGATTTATATTGCCTCACATTATACATTGAATTGTGAGGAAGAGAGTAAAAGCACGAAGGGTGATGCCGTGCCATGATTTATATTATCTTATATCATACATCGCATTGTGAGGAAGAGAGTAAAAGCACGAAGGGTGATGTCGTGCCATTACATACATTGCTCGCATTTATACTTGTTACGTTAGCATTCTTGTTAATATTGCTCTCTTGCTTTCTCCTATGTGTTAATTAATCGTTCTTATTTCTCACTTGTTACCCCATTTACTGCTCCCGTATCCCATGCTTATATGGTTATTTCTGCGTTTGTCCGTGCTATATCTTGTAGAACTGTACAGGTAGATTATCGTTGTCAAGTCTAGCCTCGTCACTACTTCGGCCGAGGTTACGCTCGGCACTTACTCAGTACATGGGGTCGGTTGTACTGATGCTACACCTGCACTTCTTTATGTTGTGCAGATCCTGCAGCCGGACCCAGTGGACACCGTTAGAAGGAGTATCCTTCAATCCACCCCGGAGTTTTCGATGTAGACCTGCAGACGTTCGTGGGCCTTGGCGTCTTCTCTATCCCTATTTTTCCCATCCTGTCTTGTTTATCACCTAATTTCTGAGACAGTTCATGTATTATTTTCTTCAGACTTTGTATTTAGCAATCTTATAGACAGTTCGTGAGTTAGTGACTCCAGGTTCTGGGATTGTTGCAACGGATTGTATTTTGTTATCATCACTTAGTCTCGAAATCTATCTACTTTTGTAGTTAAAAATTATAAATTGTTTCTAGTTATTTCTATTAATTATGTATTAAGGATATTGTAATTTTACACGTTGGCTTGTCTAGCGGGTTCAAGGTTAGACGCAGTCACGACCTGAAGGTGTGATTTCGGGTCGTGACAGTCATATAAGGTCGGACAGATTGGGAGGTGAAATCTTTCAAACATACTTATTCTAGAATTCTTAAATGTAAGGTATGGCATAAGAATGAAATAAACATTTAAAATTATTTCTAAAGATTCTTGCTTTTTCATGACTTTTCAACATGAAAATGGCATATAAGAATAACACACAAATCTGAAAATTTATGTGCATATATCAAAATGATCATTTAAGCTTTAGCTAGAAAATAATTTTAAGCTAATAGGTACTTACTCCCTCCAATTAAGTTTATATATTAGCTCTTTTATGCACTTTATCAAACACCTTGTATGCGTGCTTTTGTGAGTTAAACCACTTTAATAAAAGGGTATATCAACTCATCTCAAAACTTCTCGAGCCAATACGTAGGCCCCAATCCAATTGACACCAGCTAAACAATCGATTCTACAACAACCAATGTATTTTAATTAATTTCAAAGTTTCGCACCTAAACTCGGAACTTTACTGTTGATAAAGAGAAAGAAGGGAATTAACTATTCAATTCTTACCTATTACTACTGTAGTATAATTGACAATAGGAATTTTTTATACATGAGTTCAAAATAAGTGAGTTATGAAGAACCCTAGAATTTCTCGTGCAATTTGTGGCGCCTCTGTTTCGTATAAGGCTATAAGCCTTTGGTTTATGAAACAGAGCCTTTGTACAAGGCTTTCTGTTCCCTGAAGGCGTTATAAGCCTTCTTTTTAGTCACTCACGTGACTTTATTATTTTCTCATTCTTTTTCTCTCTTTTTTTAACTTAAGTAGTATTTTAGTAATTATTAATATTAAAATTATTAATATTCTTCTAATTGTATATTCAATTATTTAAGTGTATATATATATATATATATATATATATACACTTAAATAATTGAATATACAATTAGAAGAATATTAATAATTTTAATATTAATAATTACTAAAATACTACTTAAGTTAAAAAAAGAGAGAAAAAGAATGAGAAAATAATAAAGTCACGTGAGTGACTAAAAAGAAGGCTTATAACGCCTTCAGGGAACAGAAAGCCTTGTACAAAGGCTCTGTTTCATAAACCAAAGGCTTATAGCCTTATACGAAACAGAGGCGCCACAAATTGCACGAGAAATTCTAGGGTTCTTCATAACTCACTTATTTTGAACTCATGTATAAAAAATTCCTATTGTCAATTATACTACAGTAGTAATAGGTAAGAATTGAATAGTTAATTCCCTTCTTTCTCTTTATCAACAGTAAAGTTCCGAGTTTAGGTGCGAAACTTTGAAATTAATTAAAATACATTGGTTGTTGTAGAATCGATTGTTTAGCTGGTGNATATATATATATATATTCACTATAGGCAAGATAAAAACAATAATAATAATAATAATAATAATAGTAATAATAATAATAATAATAATAATTTAATTCTATAATTAGCATGCCTCGAAACTTTTGTAAAATTTGAGCAGTGTTACATTCAGCATCTTCTGGTGAAGTTTTTGAAAAAGTTTTATGGCAAAACTAATTAATCCAGGACAAAACTTCAGCTTATTTAGTGCTTAAGTTTTTACAAATGAACTAAATAACTTCAGCATCTTCTGCTGACATTTTTGAAAAAGCCTAGAATGCTAAGTTTACGTGATTGCCTTTGCTACTTTAGGCCTGTATGCCTGAAGTTTATGCGAAAAGTAGGTACGCTTGTAATTATTTTTGCAAAGCGGGTATAAATTAAAATGTGACCCAAAAGCGGGTATAGATGCAAAAGCCCCAGTAATTCAGCAATACCTGATAAAGGAAAGAAACGGCAGAGGAGGAGAGGTAGCTTCCATAGATATGGAAATTCAGGTGTTATCCTTTAGCATTTTACTAAACATGGTATGGTCTTTTTAGCTCCTTGAACTTGCAGGTAATCCTTGTTGAAGAGTTAGCTTCATTAAAGCTAAATTTATTATCGTTTAGAGTTGTATCCATGCTGTGAAATAATCAATGTTGACTGTTATTGACGTCAAAATTGTAGCAATAGTTTGAGAAACATCCATGGAAAAGCCTCTAGTAAATAATTGTTACATTTGATTTCTAGATATCCGCAGGCGGAAAAATATTTGCTTTAGAGTTTGGCAAGTGCAAAACAGTTGATCAACAAAATGGAAGAAAAAGAAAAATAAAGTTTCATATTGCTGGAACAATACTGGTCCTAGAGCTTGTTGATAAATGGACATTGGGCATAACTCAACCCCAAAATCTAGCTTATGAGGTGAGGATTGTCCAATACCTTATGAAGAGACCAAGGACCTCAAATCCCACCGATGTGGGATAGCTCAACACTTGTCTATAGGAGCCTTTAATTTTAACCATTTGTCTCCTAAAAGAACCAAGATTAGCAGCAAAATATAATACAAAGGGGGAAGAACTGGTTAACTTGAAAATTGAAGCAGGTGATTAAGAGTGAAGCATAGAGTCAGGGGAACATATGAGGTTACTCGTACTTTATCTTGTTAAATTAAGCTCTATAAATAGTCATCAATTTTAAAAGTTTGTCATCATCAAAAAGGGGGAAATTGATGTGCTTAAGGTCTCTTAGTCTTATGTTTTGATGATCTAACAAACTTTCCGTATAGAACCAGATAAAGGACCTGATGCAAGCCTGGTACAATCATTCAGCAATGGACTTAATTTGGGCAGTGTGACTTTGGATTCACAAGAACCAGTTTAGGGACCTGATCCCTTGGTATTTTCCTGACAGAAGTACAAGTCAACTCTACAGCTAAAAAGCAACTGCAAAAAGTGACTGCCTGCAACTGTGCACGCTATAGTGCAGAAACAGTGCAGCAGTCACTTCCCATTGGAAAGAAACTTGTACCAACTAAGAATGGACATCATCCTTTGGATGTCTTTGAGGTATAATAACATGGTGTAAGACAACAACATATTCACTTGAGCATTTAGTGATATTCTCTCAAGCATTGAAGATCTAATCCAACATTGAAGTCACAAGTGTGTCAAGAACAAGAAGACAACTCCACTGCGGACCAGTTCCACTAAGAGTCTATGTGTGTCCTTAGTTGAGTTGTAATCTTGTGTTTTGTTCTTCATTGTAACTCCTATCTTGCTTTCTTAGAAGCTTTGTTTTAGGAAACTCAAAATCATAAACCATCTGAGTTTGTGTTGTGACTAGAGTTAGTCATAGGTTGGAGTCTTTGTAACTAGTGAGTGACAAAGTGGCTTGTGATAAGTGTATTACAAGTTAGTGAGATTGAAGTCTTTGTAATAGAGTCATTACAAAGTGGCTTGTAATAGTGTAGTTACAAGTTAGTGAAGTTGAAATTTTACTTGTGTAGGTCATGGTTTTTGTCCTTGAGTTCGGATTTTTCCACGTAAATATCATGTGTCTTATTTACATAATGTTTTAGTAGTTAGCACTGAGGGAACTGATATAGGACCAGGTCTCTATACAGTTGGTGGACTCATATAAACTATCAATTGGTATCAGAACAGGTTCTTTCTAAAAGATTAACACCTAGAAAGGATCTCAATGGCTTCTCCACCTAACTTTGAAGAAGTACAATCAACCTACAGACCTCCTAGATTCAATGGTCAGTACTATGGCTGGTGGAAGACTCGTATGCATGACTTTATAATGGCATAAGACTCCGAGATGTGGGACGTCATTTGTGATGGTCCACGTGTTTCTATGAAGAAGGTTGGAGAACCTGGAGTGATGGTGCCGAAAACCAGAAAAGAATACAGCGATATTGACAGAAAAGTTATTGAGAAGAACTTTCGTGCCAAGAAGATCTTGGTATGTGGTATAGGACCTGATGAGTACAATAGAATCTCAGCTTGTCAATCTGCCAAGGAAATATGGGAAGCATTGCAAACGGCACATGAAGGAACCACTCAGGTTAAACAGTCCAAGATTGACATGCTCACCACTAAGTATGAGCTCTTCAGGATGAAGGATTATGAGTCTATACAAGATATGCACACTAGATTCACATCTATCATAAATGAGCTTCATTCACTTGGAGAAATTATTCCTAGAAACAAGCTTGTGAGGAAGGTCCTCAGTGTTCTACCTAGCTCTTGGTAGAGTAAGGTGAATGCCATCACTGAATCTAAAGATTTACAAACTCTAACCATGGATGAGCTGATTGGAAATCTGAAGACATACGAGATGAAGAGAAAGAAAGACAGTGAAAGAAGAGATCCAAAGAAGGAGAAGAACCTGGTGCTCAAGGCTGAAGACAATGACTCAAGTGAAGAAGATAGTGATATGTCCTATCTTACTAAAAGATTTCAAAAGATGGTTCGAAGAAATGGTGGTATACCAAAGAGAGGATTTTCAAGTAAACCAAGGAAATATGATCTCTGTCACAAGTGTGAAAAGCCAGGGAATTTCATCAAAGACTGCCCACTTCTGAAGCAGGAGCATTACAAACACAACTATGACAAAGTAGCCAAAGTAACCCAGTTCCTGACAAACAATTCAACCGAAAAAGTGCAGCTAACAATGTTGTGAAGCAAGCTCTTGTTGCATGGGGAGACTCCTCCGGTGAATAAGAAGAAGAACCAGATGCAGGAAACAGTTCCATGATGGCAGTGCAAAATGAAGCAAAGGAATATGATTCATTATTTACATTGATGGATCAGTCTGATGATGATGAATAGGATGACAATGATGAGATAAACTTCAGGGATGTTCATAGAAATCTGAAGTCCTACTCTTCTAAGAAATTAACGTCATTAGAAAATATTCTAATTGATGCATATTATAGTCTTGTTAATAATAAGGATGCCTTGACCATAGAGCTAGGAGATGTTGAACAATTTAGAGATGATCTGGTGGTCTGTGTGGTTGATTTAAAGGAGACCATAGATAATCTTGAAAAATAAAAAGAAGTTATAACTGGAAAAATAAATAGTGTAGAAAATTAGAGAAATGACTTGATGGTAGTGGTTTTTGACTTAAAGGAAACTATAAACAGCCTTGAGAAAGAAAAAGGAGTGCTAACTGGAAAGATCAATAGTGTAGAAAATGAGAGAGATGATCTGACAATAGTAGTTTTTGACTTGAAGGAAACCACAGAGAACCTTAGCAAAGAAAAGAATACTCTAGCAGAGAAAATTGCAACTACTGAGCAAGAAAGGGATGACTTTTTGGTGGTAATCACAGACCTAGAGGATATAATTGAGGGACTCAAATCAGAACATAGGCTTGTAAGTATTGAGAAAGGGAAGGAAGTAGCTAGTGAGACACACATCAAGCTTGAAAAGGAATGAAATGATGTGAAAACTAGTCTATGTGGTGAACTTGAGAAAAATAGGCAACTTCAAGCTGAATTGGAGAAAGTAAAAATTGATCTTGAGAAATCTCTTAACTAGACCTGGTCCTCATATGTTGTCACTGCCATGTACTTCAACAATAGTGGAAACAGGCAGGGAATCAGGTTCCCCAAGGAAAAAATTCCTTACAACCCTAATAGCAAGTATGTCATTGTTCCTGATAACTGGCTTTGTACCCACTGTGGGAACAATGGTCACTTCAAAGAAAACTGTCATGTCAGGGTTCAATTTGTTAAGAAAAACAAAGTGTTTGCTGAAAAAGTTACTACTAAAGGGGGACCAGGTACCACTCGCAAAAATCGCATCTTGCCTGCATGGACTAGAAAACTCTCATTCACCCTTTTCCTCATTACAAAGGACCCAAACTAGTTTGAGTTCCTAAATCTAACCCGTAATTTATATATGCAGGGAACAGTGAGAGGAAGCGGACTGCAATGGATCATGGACAGTGGATGCTCAAAGCACATGACTGGGAACACCATGGATTTTCTCTCACTGAAAGCACTGCAAGGAGGGAATGTATCCTTTGGCAATGGAAAAAAGGGGTACATTCTCGGTGACGGAAAGGTTGGAAAGTCTCTTTCACACTCAATTGAGAACGTGTACTATGTGGATGGCCTGAAGTACAGTCTCTTGAGTGTCCCTCAAATCTGTGATAAAGGAAACAAAGTAGAGTTCTTGTCTAGATAATGCACAGTTCCTAATTTGGTAACTGGTGAAGTGGTTTTAGTAGCCAAAAGATACAAGAACATCTATGTTGCTAATTTTGAATCTCTACAAGCTGGTGATATGAGGTGCTTGAAGGCAGTTGATGGTGATGCAGAACTGTGACATAGAAGATTGTGGCATGCAAGCTCCTCACTTCTGAATAAATTGATACAGAAGGACCTGGTTTGTGGCCTGCCAAATTCAAAGTTCAAGGAGCACAGAGTGTGTGATGCATGTGCTAGGGGAAAACACGTGAAATCACCTTTTAAGCCAAAGAAGGATGTTATCACATCAAAACCACTCGAACTCCTTCATATGGATCTGTGTGGTCCTATGAGAATACCAAGTAGAGGTGGAAAAAAGTATATTTTTGTGATCGTAGACGACTATTCAAGATTCACTTGGACATTATTTCTTAGAAAAAAAAGGTGAGACCTTCGAAGTATTTGTGGCCTTTGTCAAGAAAATTCAAGTGAAGATGGAATTGAAAGTTGCCTGCATCAGATCTGACCATGGGACAGAATTCGGCAATGCCAAATTTGATGCGTTTTGCAATGAAAATGGGATTACTCACAACTTCTCAGCCCCAAAGACTCCACAGCAAAATGGTGTTGTTGAAAGAAAGAACAGAACTCTAGAAGACATGGCACGGACAATGCTTATTGACAGTGGAATTGCCAAAAAATTCTGGGCAGAGGCAATAAACACTGCTTGCTACTTGGTGAACAGGTGCATGATCAGGTCCCTCCTGAACAAAACCCCTTATGATCTACTCAATGGAAGAAAACTAAAGATAACTCATCTGAGAACCTTTGGATGCAAATGCTATGTTCTCAACAACGGGAAGGACCAGCTTGGGAAGTTTGATGCAAAAAGTGATGAAGGAATCTTTCTATGATATTCCTCTCAAAGCAAAGCCTACAAATTCCAAAACAAAAGGACACAATGTGTGGAAGAAAGTGTTCATGTGATATTCAATGATACACCTTCCTCTAACAAGGAAGGAAACAGTGATGATCAAAACAATGAACCATTTTTGGTTCTTGGCGAAATATCTGATGTTTCAAATGGCAAGGCTGATATGTTGAGTCAGATGAAGGAGGCAAGTGAAGACAATGTAACATCCTCTTCCACTTCACAAGAGGAACCTGGTACCCTAATCACTACCACTGAAGCTGAAGAAAGAGTTGGAGATGCAGTGCAAGGCACTCCACAGGTAGCCGAACGAGGAATGTAGGGAAACCCATCTGATTTACCCAGTTATTCTATCCCAAATCGGAAACACAAAATCTCTCATCCACTTGATAATATAATCACCCCCTTGATTCTGGAGTCCAGACAAGATAAAAAACCAGAAATTCCCTAGCCTTTTCAGCCTTTTTATCCCAAGTAGAACCCAAAAATATCAAGGAAGCCTTGAAGGATGTAGACTGGATTACGGCTATGCAAGAGGAGATACATCAGTTTGAAAGAAACAAGGTATGGCACCTAGTACCTAGACCCTCAGACAGAACCATCATAGGGACCAGGTGGGTATTCAGGAATAAGCTGGATGAACATGGAAATACTACAAAGAACAAAGCAAGGCTTGTTGTCCAAGGATACAATCAAAAGGAAGGGCTCGATTATGATGAGACTTTTTCCCCAGTTGCTCGCATAAAAGCTATTAGGATCCTCTTTGCCTTTGCATCACATATGGAATTCCCCTTGTTCCAAATGGATGTGAAGAGTGCCTTTTTGAATGGTTTTCTTGAGGAAGAGGTCTATGTTAAGCAACCTCCAGGATTTGAATGTCATGAACATCCTGAATATGTATTCAAATTAGATAAGGCGCTCTACGGATTGAAGTAGGCCCCTCGAGCCTGGTATGAGAGGCTATCCAAGTTTCTCTTGGAAAATGATTTCACAAGAGGAAAAGATTGACAATACATTGATTTTGAAGAAACGGGGAAGGAATCTGCTCATTGTTCAGTTTATGTGGATGATATCATATTTGGGGCTACGACGGATTCACTATGTGAAGAATTTGCAAAATTCATGGGAAGTGAGTTTGAAATGAGTATGATGGGGGAATTGAACTTATTCCTGGGTCTTCAAGTGGCGCAGTCCACAAAGACAACGTGTATCAGTCAGCAGAAATACATCAAAGAACTTCTGAAGAGGTTTGATATGGAAGCATCAAAGGTTATCGATACCCCTATTACTACTGCTATTAAGCTGGACATTGATGATTCTAGATCACTTGTAAATCAAATAATGTATCGGGGAATCATTGGATCTCTACTCTACCTTACTGCCAACAGGCCAGACATTTTATTCAGCGTGGGATTATGTGCAAGGTTTCAATCAAATCCTAAGGAATCTCATTTAAAGGCTGCTGAGAGAGTTCTGAGATATCTTAAGGGCACACAAGACCTGGTTCTATATTACCCTTCAGGTGACAATTTCAACCTTATTGGTTACGCTGACGCTGATTATACAAGTTATCTGGTGGACAGAAAAAGCACATCTGGAATGGCTCACTTCCTTGGATCATGTCTAATCTCATGGGGTACAAGGAAACAAAACTCAGTGGCTCTCTCAACATCTGAAGTAGAATATGTTGTTGTTGCCTCGTGTTGTGCTCAGCTACTGTGGATCAAGCAATAATTGGAAGACTTTGGAGTATACATTGGTTGTGTACCACTTCTACGTGACAACACCAGTGCTCTCAACATGGCAAAGAACCCGGTTCAACACAAGAGAACCAAACACATTGATGTCATATACCATTTTCTAAGAGAAAATGTGGAAAAAAGACTTATCTGTATGAGATTTTGTTGCACTGAAGATCAAATTGCAGATATCTTCACCAAACCTCTAAGCAGGGAACACTTTGAGAGAAATAGGATGGCACTGGGGTTAATTAAACCTAATTGAGAACCTGGTTCTTCTCATATGGCTATGAAAGTCATACTCAGGTAAAATTAGCTAAAGTGTTTTCTGACCAAGCGTAACTCACATCAATACCGTTGTAGGTAGACACGCGTGATGATTATAGAAGTTAAAGGTACAGTGTTGAACTGCGAAAGAGAGCTGCAAAATCCTTTTACAAGAATAGGTCAGGAACCTGGTTCCTGTACCACAAGTTAGTAGTAATGTGTTTTTCTCATGCTTTTCTCAAAAGACAGCAAAATTAATTCAACTGCCACATCATCCGACTTCACAGAGCCTGTATATCACGTCTTGCCTCTCAAATCCCTTCACCTCCTCTGCACGTTACGTATTCCCACAAACCTACCGTCGTTTCGAAGCTCTTCAGAACCCGTTCCTCTCCCCTCTCATTATTATCCCTTCCTTCTATAAAACCCTCTCACTCCCAGAAGTTCTGAACCATTATCTTCTATTGCATCTCTAACCTTCTACCTTTTTCTCTCACAATGGCCGATGAACAATCTTCTCTCTCTCTCTCCTGCCTTCAATACCACTCCCATATATGATACCACTGTACCCACCCCAGTTTTCTCTTCATCTCATGTCGCCCTTACTCCTCCGTCAAACCCTACCTCACTTCCATGTGTTGCAACTTCCGACTCCCTAAAGGTTAACCCTACCTCTCCTCCCTCTTCTGATCAAACCAAAGAACACTTGGAAAGTGCTACCCCTCAGGCGTCAGAGGTCGCTGAGGACGATCCTAATCAGTACTTGTACTCCTCCATTCTAGACTCAGTGGCTCCCATGGAGTCACCAGAAAAAGAAGCGGTGCAAAATATTATGGATATCGGTGCTGAGAGTCTTACGAATGAAGGAGCCTCCCATTTGCCTGAGTCTCAAAGGAAGAAACTCCATTTTTAGGGGATGAAGGGACTATGGTGATTTTTGAGTCTCCCGTTCATGACATAGTCATAGAAACACTTGTTGGAGAACCTGAGTCTGCTTCAGCAGAAAAAAAATCAGGAGCCCATCTTCTACACTAAACCCTTGGAGTCCATTCCTCATATTGCAGTACCTTTTGACGAAGATGATGAAGATGAAATGGTCCTCAGTGCCCATTTTAAAATTCGCAAGCCAGTAGTTACTCCTGAGTCTTCTTCCAAGCGACCTACTACCAGGTTGCAGAAGAAAGAGGCTTTTGAGTCTGCCTTGTAGAAGAGTAAGAGGAGTATTAAGAAAACGAAGAAGAGGTTGATGAAACAGGGGGAAGTTGTGGCTGAAAAAAATATTTCAGTGGTTGAGGTTGATGAAGATGTTGTAGAGGAACCTAGTTTCTTAGTGAAAAGATCTACAAAGGTCCAAAAGTTTGTGGTTGGAGCTTCCGAGGAAGCTGTGGAAAAACAAAGTGGAACATCTATGAAGAGTGGTGGTAAATCCAAGAAGGTTGTGGTTGAGAAAGAGTTGTCTGAAGGTGATACTGTAGCTGTTGAGATTGGGAAAGGGAAGTCTGTTGAAAAGTCTAGAAAATGAAAGAGGGAAACTGTGGGGGGACCTGGTTCAATGAAGACCATACCAAGTGACGGTAGACTTGGGCAGGAGAGATTGAGAACTCAGAAAGTCTTGTGGGGTCGTATGTTTGACCCGAAAATCTCAGAGATGGCAGGAATAAGGCAAGTTCTGGAGATGGTGGAATTCCAGCAATGGGGTCATCTGTTTAAGGAGGATGTGCCCAATGTATATGAAGATGAGGTGCAAAATGGAGTTGACATTGTGTTCGACGCTTCAGCATTGGGGAAAGCTCTCCAAGTTCCATGTGAAGGGGTGTCCTCGGTCAAGAGTGCTTGTGGAGATAACTTTAGGAGAGATATTGTGAAAGAGCAGGCTATCCAGCAGGGGGAACGGGTACATAAGAAGGCATTACTTCCGAGGAATCAGCTTCTCTTTGAGCTGGTCAATAAGGTTCTCTTACCCCGTGCTGAGAGGAGGTCTATAGCTTCCAAGTCTGACCTGGTCTCGATTGAGGCTCTTGATGATTTCACACCGATAAATCTGCCAGCAATTATGATAGAACACATGCAAAAGGTGGCGAACTTTCAAGATGGCAATCATGGGCTTCCATACAGATTTCTCCTTACTCGGGTGTTCCAGTTTTACAACGTACCTTTGGGCAATCCTAAAGTAGTAACAGGCAAGCAAACCTTCTCCAAAACAACTCTGGAAGAGTGTGAGTGTGTAGAAAGAGCTAGGGAAGCACTTCGAGAATTTCTCAGTTGATTAATGCTCAGAATGTTGCTACTGAAGTAATCAGAAGGTTGAAGGCTCAAAATGCCATACTGGAAACTCAGCTAAGCCAAGTTGTTGGGGCACCTGGATCTGTTAATTCTTCCCATGAAGAAGTTGGTCGCTTGACTAAGGAGAATGCAGAGCTTAGGCAACAGGTGGAGAACTTGCGGGAGAAATTTCTTGAGGAACAGATGTCTGCCAATTCCCGCGTGGACCTGGTTCTCAAAACCATTGTTGCCTCCTCCTCCAAGCCTTCCTCTTCTAGTGCCCCTTATGATCCCCTCAGTGACCAGTTATCTTGTGTTTGATGTTTTGTGGTTGTTGTTTTCTTTTTGTTTTTTTTTTGGATGGTATGCTGGATTTCACCATTGTTGCTCCCTTTGAATCAGTCCAAATGAGTCTTTGTTGTCATGGCAAAGACTTATGTGTTTTAAATTTTATTAAAATTTTATTATCAATGAAACAGCTCTACTTTTGCTAGTACAATGCTTGTTTTCCTTCTGCTTCTCTTTTCTATCATGTTGTGTGCACATATGAGGCATGAGTTAGCTGTGTTAGACTTCTTTATGCCTTTTGTGCCTGCTTATGTATTTTTAATGATGCCAAAAGGGTGAAGAACTGGTTAACTTGAAAATTTGAAGCAGGTGATTAAGGAGGAAGCATAGACTCAGGGGAAACATATGAGGTTACTGGTACTTTATCTGGTTAAGTTAATCTCTATAAATAGTCATCAATTTTAAAAGTTTGTCATCATCAAAAAGGAGAAAATTGATGTGCTTAAGGTCTCTTAGTCTTATGTTTTGATGATCTAACAAACTTTCCGTATAGAACCAGATAAAGGACCTGATGCATGCCTGGTACAATCATTCAGCAATGGACTTAATTTGGGCAGTGTGACTTTGGATTCACAAGAACCAGTTTAGGGACCTGATCCCTTGGTATTTCCCTGACAGAAGTACAAGTCAACTCTACAACTAGAAAGCAACTGCTAAAAAGTGACTGCCTGCAACTGTGCACGCTATAGTGCAGAAACAGTGCAACAGTCACTTTCCATTGGAAAGAAACTTGTACCAACTAAGAATGGACATCATCATTTGGATGTTTTTGAGGTATAATAACATGGTGTAAGACAACAACATATTCACTTGAGCATTTAGTGATATTCTCTCAAGCATTGAAGATCTAATCCAACATTGAAGTCACAAGTGTGTCAAGAACAAGAAGACAACTCCACTACGGACCAATTCCACTAAGAGTCTATGTGTGTCCTTAGTTGAGTTGTAATCTTGTGTTTTGTTCTTTGTTGTAACTCCTATCTTGCTTTCTTAGAAGCTTTGTTTTAAGAAACTCAAAATCATAAACCATCTGAGTTTGTGTTGTGACTAGAGTTAGTCATAGGTTGGAGTCTTTGTAACTAGTGAGTGACAAAGTGGCTTGTGATAAGTGTATTACAAGTTAGTGAGATTGAAGTCTTTGTAATAGAGTAATTACAAAGTGGCTTGTAATAGTGTAGTTACAAGTTAGTGAAGTTGAAATCCTACTAGTGTAGGTCGTGGTTTTTGTCCCCTCGAGTTGGGATTTTTCCACGTAAAATTCATGTGTCTTATTTATATACTTTTTTAGTAGTTAGCACTGAGAGAACTGATATAGGACCATGTCTCTATACAATTGGTGGACTCATATAAACTATCAGAACATCCATGGAAAATCCTCTAGTAAATAATTGTTACATTTGATTTCTAGATATCCGCAGGCGGACAGATATTTGCTTTAGAGTTTGGCTAGTGCAAAATTGTTGATCAACAAAATGGAAGAAAAAGGAAAATAAAGTTTTATATTGCTGGCTCAGGCTAATGAGCAGCTGACCCTTTTGCTAATCAAAATTCCACGTAGTAAGCTTACTTTGTATCTTTGTTTAGCTTCCAGTGTTGTAAAGTTGTTTAGCTTCCAGTGTCGTAAAGGATAACTTTTCACAATCTATGTCTCATAATATTTATCCTTTCATCTTATGCTAGCTTTTCTTAAAGATTTTAGGTTATAGGTAGGGTGGCATTTGAGCCCAAACTCATTTGATCCGTTAAAAATGATTATCTCATTTGTTGAACTCAATCCAATTAATTAGAATAATTTTTCAGTTTTATATAACTATTGTATTTAACTTTTGTATTTAGTGTGTTTCAATACTTTTTTTAGTGTTCCATTCATTAGATTCAATGTTTGTATTTACTGTATTCACTATTTTATATTCAGTGTATTCAAATGTATTTGTATTAACATTATTTTAGTTATTCCTAATACATGCTCTTACTACTGTATTCAGTATTTTTGATTGATTGTATTCTCCGTATTTCTATTTGTATTCAACGTATTTTACTGTATTTTAAAGTTAAATGTATTCACTATTTATATTATGTTATATTTTTAATATTTGTATTTCGTGTATTTCAATATTTATATCATGTATTCATGCATACTGTTATGTACAGTATGCATGAATACATATGTATTCCGCTGTATTAAAAAATACAGACTTTTGAAATACATAAATATAGGCAAAAAAAATGTATTTAAACAAAATACTATGTGTTTGATTGAATTTGTACATAACACAATGTATATGTATCATTATATGTGATTAAATAGCAAAAAAGAGAAGAAAGTTCGTCGGAGATAGCATATTCTGATCATGAAAGTTAAATTCACTTGTTTAACCTATACTCTGGAATCCATTTTAGAAAATCTCCAAATGTGATCATAGATAGACGGAGCGATTGCAAAAGACTTCTTGTGTTGATTGTATTGCAATTATTCGATTGCTCAGCATTATGCCTATGTGAAAAGGTGAAGACACAGTCTTATCTTGAAATCACTTTCAGGAAGCGGTTTATAGACGAGAAGATTCCAGCTACTTGATCTAACAGCGAGCGGCCGTTGTCTTCCTTCTCATCCCCACCTCTAAATATTCAATTGTTGTAACCCTAGAGGGTTCGGCTAGAGAATTCACGATTAGAAGCATGTATTTTGCTCGAAGAGAAAAGAAAAATTCTGAAAGAGAATCGTGTGTTAATCAAAGAAAGAGAGGAAAAATATAAATAGCATATTGCATTCTTCAATGATAGTATATACCATAAATACTTATTTTACTATAAAATATAAGAGTTAGTTACAGAAAATACTCCCTCCGATCCATAATAAGTGATTTTTTGGCTTATTTTTTGTGGTCCATAATAAGTATTTTTTTAGATTTCAAGAATAAATTAATTATTTTTTCCTACACTGCTCTTGGAGTAAATAGGGTCGAAGTATGTGTTAGGAGTATTTATGTGAAGAGGTAGTAAAGGTTAATATAGTCAATTACATTGTTAATTAATGTTAAAAGGTGAATTTCTTAATGTGTAAAAACAACCAAAAAATCACTTATTTTGGACCGGAAGGAGTAAGATTTTAAAATGATTGTGGTAAGGGGTAGGGGTGTTCATGGTTCGGTTTGAATCGGTTTTTCCCTAAAAAGAAACCAAACCAAGTAAGTCGGTTATTAAAATATTGGAACCAAACCAAACCAATTAAGTCTGTTTTATCGATTCGGTTTTTCGGTTATTTATTGATTTTTTTCTTAAATATGAGACATACACTACCAAATACATATTGCGGCAACTACATTTTCAACATAACATTATCAAACCGATTACTGTTTGAGAAACCTATCATTTACCAAGATATGATAATTGGATCAAATAGTTATGAATAGTTTAAATACTCAATTAAAAATCGATCATTTTTCACATGAAATAAATTTTTTACATAGCAAAAAAAAAAACTACCAATCAAACTAGAATGTAAAGGCAAAGAATTAGATTATTGTAATAGCAAAGGACTAAACTAAAAATACAAACGAGTGATGTCCATAAAATTTTAGAAACTTTATATAAATACATACATATATATAGATATATATATGTATGTATGTATGTATAATAATAAATTTAAAAAGCTACTTCTATTTTCAGTTTGGTTCGATCTTTTCGATTATTTTTTTATTAAAACAAAAATCAAATCAAATTTGATCAATTTTTAAAATTCAAAATCAAACTAAACCTAAAATGTATCAAGTTTTTTATTGATTTAATTTGATTTTCGATTTGATTCGATTTTTCGGGTCGCATGGGTATTTGCAAAAGATCCACGATAAAGAAGCCTATTGGAGGGTGAGACCCAACTACCCTCGTAGACCCAATTACAGAAAGATATGGGTTCCGAAAGCCTTACAACTCCCAAATGGATGATCCTCATCTCTCCACGCCCCTGTAATTCTAAAGATAACACTCAAAGATAGAGAGAAGAAACAAATTTTGAGATCCAGAAATGGCGAGGGGAATTGGGGCATTTTTCATGGCGACACTGGTCATGTGGGTCGTCTCAGTGTTATTCTTTATACTATTCAACAACCGCACCGAACTGCTCCCGATCGTTGCGGGCTTCATATTCTACCAATCAGCCAATTGGGTCATCCGCTATTTCACATCCTCTCCTAATAATCCACTCTTCGTTAACACCTCTGTATCTCTCCTCCACTCCTCCATTACCTCTGTTTCTGTACTTTTCATTTTAGCCAATCAATGGATAATTATGACGTCAACTAGTAGTAAGATGTTTGAGCACTCACAGCTTGTTGAGCACACTTGGCCATATGCATATCCAGTTTTGTGCTTTTCATGTGGTTATTTTGCTTATGACCAATTAGATATGCTTCTCTATAATCTATATACTAGCCCTTCCATTTTAGTGCATCATTTGTTGCTACTTGTCTGCTTCACACTTGCCTTGTATAAAAATTTGACGATTAATTACCTTATTCTGACTCTAATTTGTGAGCTGCATTCTGTGTTTTTACATGTGCGTAAAGTGCGGCGAATGGCTGGTTTTCGTGATTCGAATAGTAATTTTGTGAAGGTAGAATGGGTTCTTAATTTGACGAGTTTTGTTGTAGCAAGAGTTGGATGTCATGTTGTCATCACTGTGAAACTGATTAGAGATGCTTCTAAGTTTGAAAAGGGTGGTGTGGAGCTTCCCCTTGCACTTTTCGGTATGGTTGGGATGAACTTTCTTAATGCTTTCTTAGGAGTTGATCTCTTTAATGCTTATAGAAGAGAGATGAATCCTCTGAGGACTTACCAGAGTCATCATGATTGACATTTCGATTTTTCTCATGTTCGGCCATTTTTGTTCATAGTGGTTGTGAGCTCCCAGGACTCTCCTGAACTCAAAGGCGGATTCGAGATTTCAGATTCGGAACTCCATGACTTTCTATCTAAATTTTCTGGATTAGAAATTATTATTTGTACTTATTTATTGAATTTTCCATCACGTCTTAAGACAAAACTACTAGGTTTAGGTGAACTCGTAACTTAGCTTGTTGACTAGATTTGCCTGTTAATTTGTAGTATACTTGGGTTTTGTTGGATTCTGAAGGGACTTGGCTGTATTTTCCCAAACATTATACAAGCAATATCTCTTAAAGGAACAACGGTCAGCTTTTCAATTTTGCTCTTAACAATTCCAGCGTTCGAGTAGTTGATCTTGTACATTGTCACAGTTCGATTATTTTGTTCATTAGATGGTGTGGAAGAAGTAGACGAGTACATGTACATACAAACGGTTTCTTTACTGAAGTACTCAACACGAACAAGATCTTATGTTCAATACCACCTGCTTAATCTCGGATTAGATTTATCTGCATTTAATACATGGAGTAGTACTCAGGGGTCGTTTGCTAGAGCGTATAAGAATAATGCTGAATTTGATGTATTAGTAATGCTGATATTAGTTATGCTTGTATTAGTTATGCTGTTATTAGTTATGCATACATATTTTTAATCTATTGTTTGGTTTGATGTATTAAAGCATTGCACTATTTCTAAAAGTTTTGTTTGTTTACAAAAATAACTTCGTCACAGTCCATCACTTTATCTTTTTAAAAGAAACATATGTTGAAGAATGTTTGTATATGAAAAATGTTTAAAAAAATTATTTGATTTGTCTACCTATATTGTAGTACAGAACTTTATATTTATTTATAAGAAAAATATGCTAAGTATTTATTTATTTACTAGCGATATAATTTTATTTCTCACTTTCTTGGATTATTTCAAACTTGCATTATATAAAGAATATTTTAATCAAGTATAAATTTTGAAGGACATTTTTGTCTTTAATTAAGTTAATGCATGCGTTAAAGTTCATTGCATTGTTAATACCATGGGTTTTTATGCATTAATTATGCGGATAATACCAAATAGGGTGTATTATGTTCAAAAAATATACCAAACAAAGCGTTACGAATACACAAAGCTAATACATGCATTATTTTACCTAATGCATCCTACCAAACGACCCCTCATAATCAAGGTAGTGTTTCCTTGAAAAATATGTTGCTTTATCAGTTAACCATTAACCAATATTTTCATTTTCTCTAGCTAAGTTAGGTCTTACCATATTTACTAGAGTCAAAAAGTAGATAATTTGGTTAATCTCACTTGAAAAGAATAGGTCCGAAAGCTACCAATAAGCACAATTATAATTTAACTAGGTAAAACATTGGCAATGTAAGTTGTAATTTCAATGTCAACATACTCCCAGAATTTTCTTACGCATTATAAGCGCGCATTAAATTCCATGAATGTAGGTGTCATTTGTTCTATCTGCTAGCTATATTTATAATAAAAAGTTGTAAGTTTGAATCTTTCACAAGGATTAGGAAATTAGTCTATCCAAATGGGCAATAAGACTTCAAGCTTTAAACCAAAACAAAAAATGATGCTCTATATCTGGAGAATGAAAGCTGCAACATTTCAACCTACAATACAAGAAAATAACTGAGACAAGGCAATGTGTTTGTGGCACAGCTTTTGGAGTCATTTAAGGTACATTCTCATATAAATAAATGAATAATAGCTGATAACCTCCCTCTTTCGATTAGAATATCACAATTAAGAAATCACTTACAAACAACAAAATCAGGAACTGGTAACAGCCCCAGGAAGAAATTACACTCAGATGTGAAAAAAGGGGGAAAAAACAAAGTGTGTAAAGGTTCAACATTTTCACAGTAAGAGGAAAAATGCCACAAGTATAAACACTGCATGAGATGTTAGACCAAGGCCAAAGACTAGATTTGCTGAACTAGCATCTGGCGTAAAGCTTCCCTCTGGGTTGTTTGTGGTCAAAACCACAACTATCCAGTTATCATCGGAACCAATTCCAACACCACTAAACTTGGTATCATTGAGATAATTAGAGTACTGAGACTTCGTGTAATTGGAAAGAACGAGGTCAGAGACAAGGTTGGGAACGCAAGCTGGCATTATCATTCCGTCCCTTGTGGTTGTGGCGTTCAAGTCGCATTTAGAAAGGAGTTTAGGATAGTCAGAGAACTGAGGTTCGGTGCCAGGCACAGTATTGGCACCTGTTGTGTTTGTACATGGTTGGTCTTTAAAATGGTCAGCCATTTCATCGGCAAGGCATTTTGCTTTGTCATTCTCGCGTAAAGCTGTCAAGTTTAGGGATGCCCTGTAGCTGTTTATACCTCGAAGAAGGTTGTCTTCTTCGTCTGCACCAAAGTGGCAAACATGAAACACCCAAGTGCAGATACAACCATATAAAAGACAAAGTAATCTCCCAATCGGATATAAATCATAAGTTTGATAGAACATCTAAAATGCACTGACAATATGGTGTGGGAAGTGAATCAAAAATTGAAACTTATGTTCATGAAATGTTACAAAGTGTGGTGCATGTCATCTAGTTTTTTCCCTTACCCAAAAAAGAAGGAATTCCGATCTGAAAAGAAATTTCAGTTAGAAGTTCCTTTCTACATGTCAATTCTTCAATCCATTTCTCAAAGAACATTAGCACACTTCGATCTCCTCAGTCCGAGAGAGGTTCAGAGTTGACTTGCTTGAGATACAGTTTAGTAAAAACGCATATTTGTCGAATGAATTTTTCAAATATCTCTGATCCTCCTTTAGTGGAAAATGGCAAAAGATTGGTATAAATGATCTGCCGTGATCTAAGCATATGGTTGATATAGATGATGAGAAGAACTGGCTTAAAACCCATTCCAATCAAAAACTAGCTCATATTTAAGGCCTGTTTATAGCTAAAGTTCGAGATCCTACAGATCAGATCTCATCACTTATAAAGAGTTTAAGCTAATTCAGTTGAACCCAAAAGATAGTTCCCTCAATAGAATTAAACTCATTTTGCTACCCTAAGTTCTATAACTTCCAAAATAATGAAGTATTCTCATCGAGAATAAAATCACTTGCACTGAAGATGAATATCCATCAACCTAAAGTAAGATTAGCTTTGGATTCAAGTCAGAATTTTTTTCCATTAGTCTGAATATTACCAGCACTAATCCATAAGACCAGGAAAACTCAGCCACTCCCCTCTGTTCTTTCACGTTCCAATTCGGATATGCTAAAGGGGAGAGCTCAATCATCAGTTATAAACTTATTTTTTCAGGATTATTCACCTAGGTAAAAATATCATGATTCTTAAAAAAAAAAGATAATTAAACAAGGCCAGAGAACTAATCCCTAAAGCCCCTCCTAATGTAGGGAGAAAAATTTAAGCTAAAACAATCTGGTAGTACACTAAAAAGCCAGTGATCTGATAAGAATAACTAATTTCCAGAACCATTTTAAAGAATGAAAGCATAAAAGCAGAGATCTGTCTCATCCATCAAATTTGGTAAGCAGATCTAACCCTAAATGATAATATATATACACAAAGCTCAAAATGTTTGAAGTTTCCATAAATAAATTGGAATACATGAAACTCAAATGCACAATCAGGACCCAACAACTCTACTGCTACTAGCAAGCAAGATAAAGAATATCAAAATTAAGTAAAGTGTCAAACAGCAATAAAAATCCAGATCTTTAACCCAAATGAAACAATAGAGCTTAAAATGAACAAGCTCAACACTTCAAATACACAAGAAAAAAAGAGCCGTTTTAGCAATCAAATCAGAAAATAACAACAAATTAAGATAAAATGATAATAAAGTTAGTAACTTTGAGGCAAAAACAAGAATTCAGCATAAATAAATAAAAAAAAAAAAACGGCGTAGAAGTTACCATCACATTTGACGACGGAGAAGAGAATGGAATGAAGAAGGAGAGAGATGAAAAGGTAACGTGGAAGAGACGCCATTTTTTATTCCTACTGAATTGATGTTCCTACTTGACTGACTTCGAGCTTATTGCTGATTTTATAAGAAAGGCAAGAGGATATTGTATATATGGGACCGAATACTGAATAGTTTATCGAATTAGAAAGCGGCACACGAGATGACACGACGTCGTACTATTTGGTCTTACAGTCTTACTTTCTTCAACATTTTTTTTATGGTTAAAGAAAGCTGGAAAAAAGAAGGAAAAGCAAATTACCATTATTGTATATATTAGGGTGTGTTTGACTAATAAGTCGGTCTCCTCTTAATACTTAAGCTTTTGTATAATTTTGTTGAGAAACTAAGACATTTATTGGTGTTTTTTATTGGCATTTTCAGGTGTCAAGTAATTTAGAGGTCATGGTAAAGAAATCGGATAAAAACTAGTCAAAATATGTTGAAATTGGAAATAAAGATAGCTGCCAGTTTTTACACTATGCGATCGCGTATTATTGAATGCGATCGCATAAGTCCAAGTCTATGAACTTATGCGAATGCGTATGAGCCCATGCAAACGCATAAGAGAAAGCCCAGTCAGCAGTTGGTCAACTTACCTGTGCGAACGCGGATGTATGTATGCAATCACATACTTGTGGGAAATGATTGAGTGCGAACGCAGGCCTACTGTTGCAAACGCATAGAAAAAAATCTGGGCAAATGATGGCAGTTTTGAAATTTCACGTTTTTATTTCCAAACCATTTTAATAAATGACCTACCAGATATTTTCAGTATCTTTTGGCATATTTTCAGTCTTGAAGACTAGTGAAGAACATTTTTGAAAGCTAGGGTTTGCACACACACTTGGGTTTTGAAGATTTGAAACTTGTGGTTAAGGATTTCTTATCCCATTTATGTTTATTTCTTCATTTTCTTACTTTGTATTAAATATTTAAGCGTGTAGTATTTATTTCCAACACTAAATCTTGTTTATGAAAATATTCGTGTTTAAAGTGTGGATTAAATACTTTGTTGTGCTTGTATTGAATGATTTTTATTCTTTTATGAAGTGAGTTATTGTTTCTTTAATTATTCTTGTTCTTTAATGTTTCCAAAGGGTTAGCTAACTCCAAGACTCGCCCATTAACTCCGAATTAATTTTGGGAAAGATAATTGGGGTTGGGAAAGATTAAATTAACAAGAACTTGAAGCTTTAACCCTCATTTTATAGATTCTACCTAGGAATATGATTGAACTACTTGTAGCCATATCGGGGTGTGCTTAGTCTCTTAATTGGGTTAGGATTAATTCAATTAGGAAGTCTTGGTAGTCTACGGAAGAAGATAATTAAGAATTACTATCCGTGGCTACTTAACATAAACTCGCTCATATTTGTAAAATTATTAAATACATTGGATCTTTACTTGAGTGTAATTCCCGAAGCATCCATACTTGTAGTCATTGATCATTTTACTTGCTTTCTAGGTTAGTTTACATTTTTGCATTTAGATATAAATATTTTCTAAACCAAAATCTAAGTGTTTGGCATTGCGCGATAAGTGATAATTTTCTTACATTCCTAATCGCCTACATATTATTCTCTGTGGGATTCGACCCCAACCTAGTTGGGTTACTATATTTGACATCGATCGCTTACACTATTTTAAGGTGTAATTTGAGCGTATCAAATTTTGGCGCCGTTGCTGGGGAACAATTTGTCGTAATTTAGGTTGTTTGAGAAATAAGCGCAAGTGCTTTGGTCCAAACTTGTGAATATTTCTGTAATTATTTTTCTTACCTTGGTCTATTTTTCTTGTTTGTTTCTTTTTAATTTTTTATTAAAAAAAAATTGCATCATATAATGAAAATTTGTCGGATGGTAGTTGTTCATACTCTGATGACCCTTGTCCTTATTTTAGAGGACCACACTCATGGCAAAATTATTTAAATTCTCCCGGGGGTGGATTGCGCGCACAATCTCAAACTCATGAATGGAGTATTTGTGATAGGTGTGGTTGCCAAAATGGTCATTGGTATGATTGTGTTTATTTTTCCGTCCCTTCCCCAAAACCCCTCTATGATGATTCTACTTCTTGTGATGAAAATTTTAGGGATGAGGAAGTGGAAGAAATGGAGCATGGCGGAAATGGAGAGTCCAAGCTCATGTTAGAATGCCTACTTGAAGGAGAAAACAAAGAGTAAAATGCCTTGGAGGAGCTTTTGGAGAATAGTCTCTAAAATGACTTGGCACTTGAAAGGTTGCACTCACAAATGGATGAAATGATTAAAGCCTTAAGCGCCTTGGAGGTTAGTGATAGCCAAGTGCCTTCCGTGGAGGTTGAAATTGAAAATTCTTCCTTGGTACTTGAACAAAACCAAGAAGAACTCTCAAATGCTCAAAATGAGAAGATGATGCTCATGTTAGAGGCCATTCTTGAAAATGAGGAGAAGCACAACTTTGCACTCGAGGACTTGAAACATGAAGTGACTCAAAATGATGAGCATATCCGCACTTTGGAAGATCAAATGAAATCATTAATGGAGGCTCATTATGCCTCTCAATTTGAATGTGTTGAAGGAAGCCAAGAAGAGTCCAATTTCGAGGAAGAAAGTGAGCTTTACTTTGAAGAATCAAGATTTGAACATCCGCCAACCGACTCTATGAGTATTAGTGATGCCGAAGAAAATATGGGATTAGAGTCAACCGGGGTGATTGAAAATGTTGTTGAGATTGACTCTAGTCCGGGGGGAAAAGAGGATGTCAAAATCCGGGAAAAATTGCAAGTTGGAGGTTTGAAGTCACATTCCAAGCATTTTCCAATATTGGAATTGTGTGGTGATATGGGAGTTGAACTACACGGATCAATGAAGGATTGCGAGGAGGAAAGACTGATCACGCCCAACTATGTCTTATAAAAAGGACTAAGCAGTTGTTGCAAATATAATCCGATTTACAAGTCCGGAGTCGAATCTCACACTAAGGTTTCTCTATAAGTGTTCAATATTGCTAAGAAACACAAGTCCAAACAATTTCCTAATTATAGATATTATAATATCTATTTCTAACTAATTAAGTAACAACTATTATAAAGCATTAAAATTATCAACTAACAAGGATGAAATTTGAGGCAGAACTAAGGAGGTCCAGAGTTATGATTTCCTCTATTAATGTAATCCCTTCCTGCTATGTTTCATATAAATTTGCCTAATCTTCTCTATCGACCATGAGCACTCTTACTATCGTAAATTTCTTCCGAGTAATTACGACAATTTACTAGACATACTCTCCCGAGTTACGCTAGTTGGATTTAATTACAGCTCACTTAGATCGCACCCAAGGTTTCGTTATCCCTAATCCCACCTTTAAACCCTTGGTTATTGATTCCTCACATACGTCGGGAGTGATGTTGTTCAACAACTACCTAAATATGCACTCTCTCCCCAGTAATACATACTAAATAGGCACAACTAATTGAGGATCCTTTCAATTAACTACAACAAGAACGTAGTTGAACAAATAGAGATTAAACTTTGGCAAATCTATATTAACATAGCAAGAATTTCATCATTCAATAGGTTCCATCAAAACCCTAGATAACAACTTATCTATTCATAATATATGTAAAAATACAATACTACAAGTCATAACCAACAATGAAAAAATAGGAAGAGGAAGAAAAAACTCGTAGAAGAATTTTCCGCCTTGCTCCTATTGTGTCTCTCCTCCTTAGGTCGAATCTGAGTCAAAAGTCTGTCCAATCACCTACAAATAACGTTCCCCCATGTATATATACCAAGTAGGGTCGGGACCAAACAATTATACCTTCTCCTACGTGAAAAAGGATGATTTTCCAGGTCTGGACTAGCGCGGTCGCGTCAGGTCCGCGGTTGCTATTTCGACCGTATGTTTCACCCTATTAGGTTTGTAATTTGGTAAAACGTAAAACATTAGAGTTGTATCCCTTTGGGTTAGCTTTCCAAACATATATTATATAGCCCAAATGGAGTTTGGAGAAAAAAGTTATGTTCATTTTACTAGGCAGTGTGCAATATGCCTCCTTGAGTCTTCGTTTGTTCTTAACTATCAAATTTGACCCCCGAACACGATCCCGGCTTAATCCCTTGGCTTTTACTCAGACTTCAAAGCTCCAAATCACTTAAATTCATTCCATAACATCTATATAGCTCGGAATCACTCCTACAAGGCATAAAATACACGGTTAGTGCAATACACTAGTGATTAAAGCTCAAACTCAATTAAAGTGCAGTAAACTAGAGTGTAATAACTGACTAAAATATGTAATTATATCATATAATCAAAGAATCATACCATACATTTTACAATTTGAGGGAACAAGAAAACAAAATGGCATACCTTACATGAAAGCCAAGAAGTGCAAAATGAAGAATTTAATGCTTGGCTTGATCATCGACTTACCACCCCCCACCGCTCGTGGTCACAAGCTTGATTCCAAACTAGTTTCTCAGTTCATATCATCCAAGTGGCGATAAAAGTGTTAAAGTTGACTTGCGTCGTGCCACGACGTTAAATGTGGCGCTTGGTGGGAGGCAACCCATCGCTTTCAAAAAAATTGGTCTTTTTTGAAATTTTCTTTTTTAGAATAGATTCTTATATTATTTCTAACCAATCTTTCAAGTTTCAAATTTTTTGGAGTTGATTTGAGCAGGACGGGGTGACCGGGTAGCAAAGAAACAGTAGCTGGTGAAAAAAATTGTAGTTCATTTGTGTGCTTATTTCTCTCTTCTTCATACCTACCTCATGTATAGGACTGAAAATTAGTGTTTTTTTGTTGTAAATATGGTGTTGAATGTGTGCTTGATTGCTTGGTGAGATTGGTTGAGAGAGTGAGTTTGTGTTTAATGAAACATTTTGGGTTAGATCTGTGCCAAATTTCTCTAAAATTTGTGCAAAAATCTGTTGCCCCTTATGTGTTTGTGAAAATGCCCAAGAGAAAATTCGACTGGGCGAAGGGGAAGCCTACGCGATCGCATTGGTTTAATTCAAATCTGTGGACAATTGCCTTATGCAATCGCATCACATATTCCGCGATCGCACAGTGTCAGCACTGTGAACAAAGAAAAATACTCTATGTGATCGCCAGGCATTGAACGCAATCGCATTGCCTAACATTCCTGACAGTAAAACAGTGGTTGTGCAAATTTTTGCACAGTTTCTTCGCGGCTCTTTTCTTTGGCCTAGATATATGATAATGCAGTGTATAAAGTACCCGTTCATGCATTTAACATGTGGTCTCCATTTGTAGGTACTGTCGCACCCCCCCCCCCCCCCCCCCCATTTTTTTTTTTCAAGGCACACCTTTTGGGGCGCGGGGTCATAAGAGGTATTTTTGAGTGGGG
>ML296000.1:9598-23751 GCA_005239495.1 Nicotiana undulata | reverse complement strand
AACCCATCCAGGAATTTAAAATGGGTGCCCCATTTTGGGGTACGGGCCCCCCCCCCCCCCCCCCCACCTCCATTTTTTTCTTCCGAGGCACTCCTTTCGGGGCCCGGTTCTAAAAGGGGTTTATGACATTGGGTTGAGACAACTCGTTCCTTTTGGGAAAGGGGTTTACATTTTCAAAGAGTCGCCACCTAACAATTTTGAGGTGCGTTAGGGCACCTATCAGGTGTTCATTTATATCTACGTTTGATAATCAGAGATAGGGTAAGGGCTTGAAATTATCCTAAGGGGAAGGTGTTAGGCACCCCTCAGGATCCACAAGTGTGGTTCTCGGCCAAATTATTTTTTGTGAATTTGTACAATTTAGCAAATAAGCAAGTAGGGCTCAAATATAGGGGATTTAAGTCTAAGTACCAATATTTGAAAACAGTTAAGCTAGATTTTGAAAGGGATCACAATCTAAGCATGTTTATGGAAGTAAAGGGGTATCCTAGGTTTATTTACAATATGGATCACATCAATGCAATACCCGGTATGACACTTCTCAAAGAGGGGCTACACGTGGTATTAACGCACCGGTCATCATATCCATATCTACCCTTTCCCACCCCGTGAAGGCAACTAAAATGAGTGTTGGTCTCGACCTCTGTTGCATGCTGTTATCCGTCCCTTCCTATCAGTCCCGGAGGAATATAGGACCTCTTTCCTATAAGGGAGGTTCTAGGAAGATCCTCAGGTTTTAAAAGGTAAAAATACTAAGGTGGCACATAATAAAACATATAGGACTTCAATTAAGGGGAGCATGGAAGACAAGCAGAGGCTCAAGTATACCTCCACACATAGTACACATAAATAGCATGACTCATGCACAGTTAAGGTCCAAATTTAGGTTCAGATCCTGAGCATGGTGTCTAAGTGATAACATAAAGACAGATTTATTGCATAACTCAGAGAGGAAGTCCTAATCAGGCTTGCCTACTGGTTTTAAACATGCTAACACTTAATCACAAAAGATAGTTATGATTTTATTTCTTTATGGTTGATTACCTAAGGCTTGCCTAGGTGTGTAGCAATTATTCAGAGCTGATAACAACCTCAGGTTATTATACCTAGTAACATGCAGTTCTAGGTGTTTCCAATATTCAGAGACCGATTACTGGTTTGTTAGAACATGGTAAAACAATTTTTAGGACTTTTTCATGAATCAGTAATTAGTCTAGGCGTAGAATGGGGTCCTAAAATAGGATATCTAATATGTATATATAGAGATGCAGAAAGGTTGTATGTTGAACTCCTAGACAGGATTTTCTAAGTGCATGAAGTTACATTATTCGAACATACTTTCAGGAGATGCAACAAGTATGAGAATGACTTGTTTAGTAGTGTATTGTTATCCTAGGCAGGATTTCTAAGTGTACCATGATAGCGTGCTAGTTATTCATGTTTTTAACACATAAGTTTCTAAATAATAGGATGATGCATATGCTGGAAAAAAAAACAGTAGACATGGTCCTAAGATGGCATGATTTCTAATGCATGTATACATGAGTCCTACACAGGGGTTTCTATTGCGCAGATAGAAAGTAAAGCCTAAAGCATGATTCTACCCTTTTAGCAACTATGGCATGCATATTACCCACCTTTTTTCACTATCCGTCCCCAGAGTTGTTTTACAAATAATTATTATAGACCATTGGATATGAATTACATAATTGAAATAGAATAAAATAAGAAGTTAACTATAGGGAGCCTACAGTATAGGACCAGATCTCCATGTCCTCAATTCCAGGTATGTTTCACAGCCTTTTCACAATCCCGGTGTGTCAGAGTTCCCTAAGGACCTCAAGGGATCCCGGGAAGTGCTCACAACCAGATTTCATAGCCAAGATAGAGTAAGTGCAGTGTGGAAAGGCCAGTGCTTGTGTGTCAAAGTTCATAGGGAGCTCAAGGGTCCCAAGGCAATGCTCACACAAAAGGGGCAGAACTTAATGATCTAAGAGTAGAGTGAGAGTGCTTGATATAGTTTAAAACTTTGAATAAGAAAACAGTTTTGGAAAAAAAGACTTAATGGAAACAACTTTGTAAAATAAGAGGGAGTTGTCTTAGTAAAACAGCTTTGAGAAGAGCAGGGTAATCAACAAGCAACAGACCAACCTCAGAACCCAAACAGGTTCAGCATCACACATGGAACAAAGAACCAAGACAGGTTCAGCACCACAAACTTTCACACAGGGGTATTAGGGATTGAGGAAAGATACAGAGCATGTGAGGGTAGACATGTAGCAGGTAGAAACACATAATGAGCACACAATCAGAAGCTCCTAAGAGTTCAGAGGATCAACAGGGTATAGGGTTAAACTAACATGGCAGTACCAACAAGTTTAAGACAGTGGAAGATACTCTAATCTAATGTATCAAACATAAGCATGGATATTCATATAAATACATACTTGGAGTACACAAAGACATGCTAGTTAATAAGGCAGACTTGTCATGCTAGATGAAATCCAAGATTCTAATTACATGTTGAAAAACAGAATAGTAAGTAAAAGCAAATTAGAAACACAATGAATTGCAGCAGTAGTATAAACATGTTGGTTTGAGAATTGAAATATGAATTAGAACATACCAGTCAGGTGAAGAAAGCAGTAATACCAACAGGAAGTAGGAGATGCACAATAATTAGCCTTGGCTTGCAACCGTCTAACTTAGAGTAGTAGCAAGTAGCACAAAAGAGAGAATAGAGAGAGTAGCAAGTTTTAGTTGTGAAAAAGAGAGTTGAACATATTAGTTTTTTTGTTTTTTGTGTTAATGAGAGGTAATGAATATATATAGTTGTTGAAAACAAGTAGAAAATAAGGTAGGAGTCAGAATTAACTAGTGATTATGGGGATGAGTATCAATCAGTACACAATTAGTACAAGTATCCCCATAATTAAGGGAGTGATTCAAACGGTAGGTAACAAATAAGGAAAGGATCATATATAGCTTAGAGGAATATGAACAGTGTAAGTATAGCAGGTAATTAGGTATCCCTTAATTGAAGGGGTTAAACTCAAACGGCTAGTAGGTAAATAACAATTAAGGAAAGTTCATATGCATATAAGGAAACAATTTCAACTCAATACCAGTAGGCGATTGAGACTAGGTTCAGAAGACATAAATTAAGGAAATAATAATCAATCAACAGTAAATTAACCATGTAACAAGGCAAGAAATAAACTAAAGGTCGGAATTAGTAAGAGTATCCCATAGGAAATCAGTAAGGCTTTCGAATCACAAGGAATCAAGGATTCAAATAACACTTATTACTATAGACTCCTATGTATGAACAGAATGAACACATTATAAGCAAAAGAAATAAATCAGGAAATAATCAAGTAAAATTACAAAGAATCAGGTATTCGAACGGGAATGATATAAATTACAGGGAATTAACACGAATTAAAATAGATACTAGGCAAGAAGTCAGAAACCCTAGTAGTGAAAACATATGAAATTAGGGGTTCATATGAATTACAGAGTGAACAGTGAGATAAACAGGAAAGCAAGAGAATCATAGGGTAAAAATATCAGTGAATCACAGGACTCATGAAACGCAAACACATATGCAAACACATATTCAAAGACAAATCAGGAACTTTAGGGTTTAGGTCTAAAATTAAGGATTTCATCACAATGAGTCAGATAAAGGAGAGAGGCTTAAAAAATTCACTAAAATGTAGTAGAGACCCTAAGATAATACTGAAAAACCATAGGAAAAATCATTTAAAAACGGGGTCATGAAACCCTAGTTGAAACCGAAGAGTTGTTTTAGAAAAATCGGAGAACCTTTGAGAAAACAACGAAATAGCTTAAAGTATACACAGATCTAAGACAAATCTAAAAGAAAATCGGAAAATCTTGAGAGTTAGGGTTTCAGAGAACCCAGAGAAGATGAGAAAACCTTAAAATGTCACCGGCTTTAGCCGGAAAAGTCATAGATCTTACTCGAACGGCCGGAGGTGGCCGGAAAATGGCATGAAGGACCATGGGTAGGAGTTGAACCGCTCCAGATTCACTTGAGGACCTCAGGGTAGTGTCAAACCGGTCTGGGGTGAAGTAGAGGCTAGGAGATGATGAGAGGCCATAGCTTCCGGTGAGGGAGGTGGCCGGAGAAAGAGGACAGAGTCCATCGGAGGGGAGGAAGGTGAAAGTTTCTAGAGAGAACTAGAGAGATTGTGAGAGAAGTGAGACCGGGAAAATGAAGATGGGAGGGGGGTAGTCTTTAGGGTTATTAATGGTAAGGATTAATTTGGGTCGTTGATTTGAATTAATCAACGGCTCAGATTAGATAGGGGTATTGGGTCGGGTAGGCTAGGTGTTGGGATTGGGTATTTGGGCCATTTTGATTGGGTTTGGGTTAGATTAACTTAGGCTAGGATTTAAATGAAAAAGGGGCTAATTGTTAAATACCCAATTAAGTAGATAAATAAATAATTAAAAACGGCTAATAATTATGTAAAATAAAATTAATGCTGAATGGACTAAGTTAAAATGATTAATCAATATTAAAAATACAAACGACTAATTATTGAGTAAAAAAAACATAAAATATGTAATCAGGCTATAATTGCAAAGTTATTGCAATTATAGCCAAATAATGCCAATTTGGCTAGTTAGTGAAATAATTAAATCTTAATAGGACCCAAAATGATATATTAAACCAAGAAATAGTTTGAAATAATTTGTAATGCCGTTTATGATTAATTATTGGAGATAAAAATGTTGGATAAATTAGAATAAATTAATAAAAATGTGGGAAAATTATAAAATGCCAATTGTTATAAAAACTGATTTTGAAGGTATATATGCAAATTAAAAATAATTTGAGGAAATAATTTGGTATCAACAGGTACTTTGTGTATAAAATGGCCTCGAAAAATGTTATGTGCAAAATGTGCAAGAGCCTCCTCCCCCAGCTGTGGAAGAAGATTATTTTGATGCGACCAGATTCACGGCGGCTAAGTGTGAAAGGAATTATGACAAACTCATGTCAAAGAGTATTGTCAAAGAAAGAGACATCCATTTAGACAACCTTAATGCTAAAATGCCTGATTTTTTCCGGCGACTGACTGACAGTGGATGTATGTGCTTTGCTCCTGAACCAATCAGAGTGAACTACACGATAGTTCGCGAGTTTTATGCCAACGTCGTGCAGACAAATTTCCAGGGGGAAGTATTCACCCTTGTTAGGGGCAAGCAGATCGACTTTGGCCTCGAGGTAATAAATGCATACTACGGGCTTCCTAATGCTGACAATGAGATATACAGAGCCAGAGGAAGAGAGAGAGGAACACAATGGTTGGTGGAGAAGCTTCATGACGGGGTGCAACCGACTTGGGAAATAATACACAAAGGGGTTGATTCTCATGAATTCACTGCGGAAGCCAAGATTTGGCTATCTATTATCTGTGCTAGGGTTCTGCCAGCTAGACATGAGACTGAGGTGATGCCTGAGAAGGCATTGATGATTGCTGCCATTAGGGATGGTTTGTCAGTGAACGTCGGCCAGCACATTGTGAGTGAAATTGAGGAAGCATGTAACGGAAGGTCTAGAAGCCTATTCTTTCCCTCATTGATCACTCATTTGTGTTATGATGCTGAGGTGCTACCGAACCTGACTGATGTTGAGAAGGACCCTGGCGTAGCAATCTATCCACTTCGAAAAGGGCCAACCGGCGGGAAGAAGAAGAAGAGAAGAATTGATGTGTTATCTCCTTCGTTTTGGCAGTTTGATGAGACTGCTGAGGGATCCGGTGGTGCCTCCATAACTACAGCAGGATCACATGACCCCATGACTCCACATCCTTATGGGCCCCCTACTATGCGCCACATTTCCCATCAGATCTATGGCGTAGATGCTCACATTCGACAGCTTGTCGCGGGCCTTCCCTCTGGTCCATCTGGTGAGGGCACTTCCACAGGGTATGGTAAGAAGCCACCGACCTTGGATGATGTAGTGCTGGAACAAAAAGCAATCAAAAGAATATTAGAGGACATGAGCCGGAGACAAGGAAAGGTTGAACGGCGACAAATGAAATTCAAGGAGCATGAAAAGAAGAAAAGCAAGTTTCTGTTGAGGATGATGCACAAGCTGAGTTCACTCTGTGGATCACAGGATTCTGAGGATGATGATGATGATGAGGATTTGGAGCTCATATTTCCCACCACCTCCAGCTCCGAGTGATGCAGTTTAGGGAGCACCTCCTTTATTTTACCTTGTTTTGATTGGTTGCATTGGAGACGATGCAACACTTTAGGTTGGGGGTGGCTCATATTTGATCTATGTTTGTAGAGCATTACGTGGAGCATGATATTTTTTTTGTGAACTTGTGTGGATTGGTTGACATTTTTAGTTTATTAGTAATATTTTGTAGGCATTTTCTTATTGGCTTTTATTTTGGTTCTTAGTTGTTTTTATTTTTGTTTTTATTTTTCATAGTAGTATTTAGCATTTGTTTTGTTGACTTTTATTTTTCTTGTTATTATTTGTGTTTATATTTGTTTTATTTTAGTTTCATTATAGTAGTATTAATGAAACTCCTTGGTTTTTCTTTCTACCACGGTTATTTTCCAAGGAAATTATTTGTGTTGAACCGGGTGACTATTCCCTATGATGGATGGCGTGACAACTTTCTTAAGTGATTAATCTTGTTTAGTTTTGATTTATTTTTAGAAAGTAATTTTTTTTAGTTAGTTTAGTATCTAGTTGTGAATAAATTAGTTTTTTGGGTGTAATTTTGCGTCCATAAGCCAACGTGTGACTTGTTTGGTACCAATATGATTTAAACTTGGGCATATGAAGTTTTTTATCTTTAAAATAAAAAAATATATAATAAAAATGAATGATTAATGTAGTGTTCCTTGTTGTGACTTTTAGATTCTAATTTTGGCTCTTTGATTCACAAAATAGCTTCCTAAGCTACATGTGACTTCCTTGAAATTCATTGATTTCAATTGGATTTTGGATTTGTATTCCACTTGAGTTTTCATGTGTCAAGTGTGGTGAGCTTTAATTGTGAAGTTCTTTTGCATCATTTTTAGTCTAGAACTTGCCTGAAGTGTGCTTCAAGACAAAATCTTAGACTAACTTGGTTTGAAAAATGATATAAGTCCTTCCTTGGACCATTATTGTGCCTAAATTTCCTACCCGTGAATATTTTTCCTAGTCAACCCTTTTGAGCCTTTTAACTTTTTCTTTGACAACCATGTTACAAGATATCATCTTATTGATGTTCTTGTTGAACCATACCTCCATAAGTAATTTAAAGTATGAATATAGGCTAAAAGCCTAAGTTTGGGGGTGGAGGTTGGAAAATTTGTGATATGGAGGTTTTTCAAAAAGTGAAAAGTGTTATAAAAAAAATGAAATGAAAAAAAATAAATAAGGAAGTATGAATAAATGGAAGACTAGGTGATATATATATAAAAAAAAGGGAGAAAAGAGAAGAAAGGGTGGAAATATTCTTGAAGGAAGTGGACTTTGATTGTTGAAAAAGTGTAGTGCTTAGAGAGGTTTTGAGTCACTCTTACCAAATTGTGCCCTACCTTAACCAAAAGCCTAAACTACAACCCTTTAAGTCCTAATTGATTTTGAACCAAGTATGTCTACATTAGTGGAGAAATACATGAAGGGCAAGCATATGGTACTACTTATGTGCATTTGAATATCTTTGTGTGAGAGAGTTGATTCTTTCCATTTGACATCCCATTTATGTTTTGAATTGCAATTTATGAGTTTGGGATTCTCTCTTAAAGTGTGAGGGCACATGAAACTCGAGTTGTGAATTTAATCCCATTTTCAATTGGGAGGAATGAGCGAGGGAAGACAAATGTGATAGAGAGGCAAATTTTGAATCTTTAGTGTCATGACTTTGTTGCTACTTTGATTAATATAGTGTTTGAGAACTTGAATTGAAATAAAATATGTGAAAAGTTGGTGATTCATATGCCTTGGATTAATTGTTGGTACCAACCAAAGTCATTAGATTGTGCTTGAATCGACACTTTTTGACTTGAAATGATATTTGGTTTGCCATTGAGCTTAAGTGATGATTTCATTGAAGAACGTTCTTAGTTTTTGAATTGCTTGAGGACAAGCAATAGTTTAAATTTGGGGATACTTAATCTTTTGTATAATTTTGTTGAGAAACTAAGACATTTACTGATGTTTATTGGCATATTTCAGGTGTCAAGTAATTTAGAGGTGATGGTGAAGAAATCGAGTGAAAACTAGTCAAAATGTGTTGAAATTGGGAAAAATGATAGCTGCCAGTTTTTACACTATGCGATCGCGTATTATTGAATGCGATCGCATAAGTACCAGTCTATGAACCTATGTGAACGCGTATGAGACCATGCAAACGCATAAGAGAAAGCCTAGTCAGCGGCTGGTCAACTTACTTGTGCGAACGGGAATGTCTGTATGCGATCGCATACTTGTGGGAAATGATTCAGTGCGAACGCAGGCCTACTGTTGCGAATGCATAGAGTACTGTCTGGGCAAATGATGGCAGTTTTGGAATTTCACGTTTTTATCTCCAAACCATTTTAATACACAACCTAGCAAATATTTTCAGTATCTTTTGGCTATCTTTTGGCATATTTTCGGTCTTGAAGACTAGAGAAGAATATTTTTGGAAGCTAAGGTTTGCGCACACACTTCGGTTTTGAAGGTTTGAAGCTTGTAGTTAAGGATTTCTTACTCATTTATGTTTATTTCTTCATTTTCTTGCTTTGTATTGAATATTTAAGTGTGTAGTATTTATTTCCAACCCTGAATCTTGTTTATGAAAATATTCATGTTTAAAGTGTGGATTAAATACCTTGTTGTGCTTATGTATAGAATGATTTTTATTCTTTTATGAAATGAGTTATTGTTTCTTTAATTATTCTTGTTCTATAATGTTTCAAAGGGATTAGCTAACCCTAGGACTCGCCCATTAACTCCGAATTAATTTTGGGAAAGATAATTTGGGGCTGGGAAAGATTAAATTAACAAGAACTTGAGGCTTTAACCCTCATTTTATAGATTCTACCTAGGAATAGGATTGAACTACTTGTAACCGTATCCGGGTGTGCTTGATCTCTTAATTGGGATATGAATAATTCAATTAGGAAGTCTTGCTAGTCTTCGGAAGAAGCTAATTAAGAATTATTATCCGTGGCTAATTAACATAAACTCGCTCATATTTGTAAAATCATGAAATACATTGGATCGTTACTTGAGTGTAAGTCCCGAAGTATCCATACTTGTAGCCATTGATCATTTTACTTGCTTTCTAGGTTAGTTTAGATTTTTGCATTTAGGTATAAGTATTTTCTAAACCAAAATCTAAGTGTTTGGCATTGCGCGATAAGTGATAATTTTCTTACATCCCTAATCGCCTACATATTGTTCTATGTGGGATTCGACCCCAACCTAGTTGGGTTACTATATTTGAAATCGATCGCTTACACGTTTTTTTTATGGTTAAAGAAAGCTGGAAAAAGGAAGGAAAAGCAAATTACGATTATTGTCGTATATATTAGGGTGTGTTTGACACAAGTAAGTAATTTTTCAAGAAAATATTTTCATGACTTTCTTTTTGTTTTTGTTGGTATCAGATTAAAATGGGTTTTCTAATGCAACAATCTTGACTTTTTACTTCATATTTACATTATTATTAGTCTTTAATATAAAAAAATATCACCAAACACCCTCCGATATGCAAATATTATTTTAAAATTTTAAAGACAGTATTGCTTAAGTTCTGTATAGAATAGTAGAATGCATGGTTGAAATGACTCAAAAAATTGTATGGTCTTGCATTCTATTCAATACACTTATTTACCTGCATCTTTTGTTCATGACCTCTCAATGTAGCTTGTCTAAAAATGAAATAGACTTAAAGATCCAAGAGTACACTTCAAAAAGTAATTTCAAAACAATATAAGTATTATGTATATCATGTAAGCTAAGACGACTCATTCTAGATAAATTATGTTTTAACTTTATCAAGCTTGTAATCGTCTAACCAGACAAACTTACATTCAGTCATCTACCTATTGAAGATCAAACATTAAATTATGTGATCTATCTTTATTTTGAATTGTGAAACTAATTAATTACGTTGACTCTCTATTTAAGAAAAATAGCATTACACGTGTACATGGATAAAAGAAAAGCAAAGATAAGAATTTAATAGAGGGTATCTAAAGGGAGTTCGGAACTGTTTTTCTGGACAAAAGTTATCTTAATGTGTGTAAAAAAAAGTTACATTTTTATATATAACGCCAAAATTTTTCGCGCTATATTTTAACGGTGTTTTGGCCGTTAAAGTATAGCGCGGTACAAACCCCTGTTATTTATGTATAGCGCATTAAAAAACTATGTGTATAACACTTTAAAAACCCGCACTATACATATACATGTAAATGCTGGCTAGTCCAAATGTTTAAGGAATACCTAAGAAATTTTCTTTGGCCTTGAGGTGCTGGGCTCGAATCCCTACACCAACATTTTTTTATTTTTCTATTTCTTTTTCATTTTTCATTTCTATTCAGTAATTTGTTTAAGTATTTAGATATAACCTTTATTTTCCTATTTCTTTTCATTATTTTGTTTAAGTATTTAGATTTTTATTTTTTATTTTTTTTCATTATTTTGTTTAAGTATTTAGATATAACTTTTATTTTCCTATTTCTTTTTTATTTTTCATTTCTTTTCATTATTTTGTTTATGTTATTTATGAATTATATATTATTCAACCGATAAATTTAGGAACATGGATAACATACATTTGCTAACTAAATTTAAAAAGAAAGATATCAAAAAATAAAATAATTCAACCGACAGATTAAACTATATATATTATTCTCGTATGAAAATTTTACCTATAAAATAAAACTCATAATTCTAATTTGAAAATAAAAGGAGAAAAAAATAATTTTTTTACGTATAACACAAAATAACAACTATTAAAAATGTCGGTTGATTTTTTAAAAAAAATAATAAAAGACTGACTTCTCTATTAAAGTATTTATATATAACTATATGTTATTCATGAATAACATATATAACTATATGTTATTCATGAATTATATATTATTCAACCGATAAATTTAGGAACATGGATAACATACATTTGCTAACTAAATTTAAAAAGAAAGATATCAAAAAATAAAATAATTCAACTGATAGATTAAACTATATATATTATTCTCGTATGAAAATTTTAACTATAAAATAAAACTCATAATTCTAATTTGAAAATAAAAGGAGAAAAATAATTTTGTTTTACGTATAACACAAATTAATAACTATTAAAAATGTCGGTTGATTTTTTAAAGAAATAATAAAGGACTTCTCTATTAAAGTATTTATATCTAAATACTTAAACAAAATAATGAAAAGAAATGAAAAATAAAAAAGAAATAGGAAAATAAAAGTTATATCTAAATACTTAAACAAAATAATGAAAATAAAAATAAAAAATAAAAATCTAAATACTTAAACAAAATAATGAAAAGAAACAAAAAATGAAAAAATAAATAGGAAAATAAAGGTTATATCTAAATACTTAAACAAAATAATGAATAGAAATGAAAAATAAAAAAGAAATAGGAAAATAAAGAAATGTTGGTGCAGGGATTTGAACCCAGCACCTCAAGGCCAAACCAAACTTCTTAGGTATTCCTTAACTATTGGACCAACCAGCATTTACATCTATAGTGCGGATTTGTAATGTGTTATACTATAACTCAGTTTTTAAATGCGTTATACCTAAATAACGCGGTTTTGTACCGCGCTATACTTTAAAGGTGTGATGACCCAAAAGGCCATCCTAAGTAATTCTAGTTAAATCTGTGTTCCGAAGCCCCGAAAGCCTCCGTTAATCTCTCCTCGATATGCGTGCGCAGCCCGGACGTGTAGCCGAGAAGTCTTTATGCTGAAATTTGATGAAAATGAAAATTTATGATAATTAAATGAATAAAATTGACTTTGGTCAACATTTTTGGTAAACGAAACTGGACCCGTGATTTCACGGTCCCGGAGGGTCTGTAGGAAAATATGGGACTTGGGCGTATGCCCGGAATCGAATTCCGAGGTCCCAAGCTCGAGAAATAAATTTTTAAAGAAAATTATTTTCTGAAAATAATAAAGGTGTTTGAAAATAAACTTTGATGTGGAAACAGTGTTATCGGACCCGTATTATGGTTGCCCGGAACAGGTTTATTATATATTATGTGACTTATCTGTGAAATTTGGTGTAAAACGGACTTGAAATGACGTGATTCGGATCAAAATTGGAAAAGTTAAGCTTTATGAAGTTTTGAGGAAATTCTATGAGTTTTAAGGTTTAATTCCTTATTTTTTATGATAGTTTGGTGATTTAAAAGCTTGAATAAGTCCATAGGATGTTTTGGGAGTCGTGTGTGTTTTTGGTTTTGAGCCCCGAGGGCTCGGGTGAGTTTCGGGTAGCTAACGGGGTGTGAAAACATGAAAAATCTGGTGTTTAATTGCAGCTTCTGGTGTCTGGTAGCTTAGTCTATGCGATCGCATAGGTGGAGCTGCGATCGCATAGAGTTGAGAGTGGGGGAGGGCCTGTTGTTCTCTGCGATCGCATGGATGGGTCCGCGATCGCAGTGTAGGGAGTCCGGACGTTCTGCGATCGCATTCCTTCTTCGCGATCGCATAGGCTTAGGTGAAGGGGCAACTGGGTTGCACTATGCGATCGCATCTCGTCTTCCGCGATCGCATAGTGTGTCAGTGGAGTCAGGTGGGGGCTGGGTAGTATCTCTCTGCGATCGCGTAGTTTTGTCTGCGATCGCAGACGCCTAGCCCGTTCCCTTCCGCGATCGCACCCCCTTGTTCTGCGATCGCATAGTAGCAAAACTTCAAGCTCTACGATCGTAGCCCCTCCTCTTCCGCGGTCGCAGAGAACAAAATCGCCCAGTTATCTTTAAGTCTTAAAAACAGAATACTCTACACGGGACTTTGCTATTTCCAGCCTTCTTCTCCTCCTCCAACCTCCATTGTCGACCCCCAAGCTAGGATCCTTCAATAAACCTTTGGGTAAGTAATTTCAACTTCTATTTCTTCCACTTTCCCCTCATAATCACTAGAAATCTAGGCCTAAATTCCTAAAATCAAGGTAAAAATTAAGAGTTTTGGGTAGAGTTAGGGCTTATGGGATATTGGGTGATTCAACCTCAATTTGGGGTCGGATCTTAAAACAAATCATATATTTGAACTCGTGGGGTTATGGGTGATTGGGTTTTGGTCCGAACCTCGAGTTTGGACCAAGCGGGCCCGGGGTCGAATTTTGGTATTTTTGGAAGAATGCTATATATTGAATATCTAGGCTATGGGATTGTGTTATTGAGTTTTTATTGATATTATTGAATTAATTATGCCTAGATATCGTTGTTTCGGAGTCGGATTATAAAGGAAAGACGGTCTTAGAGGGTTGATTGCTATACTTTGGACCGAGGTAAGTGTCTTGCCTAACTTTGGTGAGGGAATAGGTATTATTTGCTATGTGCTAAGTGATTATCATGTTCATTGCATAGGTGAGGTGACGAGTACCTATGCAATGTGTGTCAAGCATGCCCGTGAGTCTATTTTGATAGAAATTGCAGTATTTCTTCCATGTTTGGCATATTATGAGATTGACTTTACTTGGTAATTTATTTGTGATTGAAAGTATTGGCTGTTGAGTTTGAGAAGTGTTGATACGAGTGATAATACAAGTGTAGAGTATGTGACTGAGGTGATTGGTTATAGCTGAGACCCTTGTCGAGCATTTCTTGAGCTACTAATTGATGTTTTCCCCTTGACGGGTGTTTTGAACTGCTTATTTCCACTATGCTGTACTCCTTGCCATTTTATCTGTTATTGTTTGGTGAGGAAGAGAGTAAAAGCATGAAGGGTGATGTCGTGCCATGATACTTGATCACATTGCATAGTGAGGAAGAGTGTAAAGCACGAAGGGTGATGCCGTGCCATGATACTTGATTTCATTGCATTGTGAGGAAGAGAGTAAAAGCACGAAGGGTGATACCGTGCCATGATACTTGATCACATTGCATAGTGAGGAAGAGTGTAAAGCACGAAGGGTGATGCCGTGCCA
>ML295999.1:0-35979 GCA_005239495.1 Nicotiana undulata | reverse complement strand
TGCTGGGGCGCCTGATGGCTGAGCTCCCCCAGATCGAGCTGGAGCTGAATGACCTCTACCTGGTTGGCCTCCCCCTCTGGGACGGCCCCTGCCAATCATACCTCCACCCCTCGGTGGTCGAGCTGCTGGTGCTGGAACCCTGGGGTAATGGTTCTGCTGCACTGCCTTGCCCTTATAATGGGGGAAAATTCTCCTTACGTGGCCCATGTCTCCACACCCATAACACTTCATCTGGGACATATCCTGCTGACCCGAGGACTGAGAAACCTGAATGGCTGGAGTGACATCCGGCATGGCACTGAACTGTGGCCTGATTGGAGCCACCCTGGCAGGTACTGAAGGTGCTGTATAGGAAGACCGGCTGGACTGACCGCTAGCAAACGGACCCCTGACCCTGCCTGATATACCTCTGAAGTCCCCGGTGAATCTAGCTCTCTTGTCATGCTGTCCCTGCTGCACTGACTCATATCCCTGACACGATAACTCTCTATACGACGAGCTATCTCAACCACTATCTGAAATGGAGTGCCTATCTCCACCTCTCTAGCTAAAGAAGTCCTGATGCCAGGATGCAAACCTGCTACAAACCGACGAACTCTCTCTCCATCTGTAGGTAGTATCATGATGGCATGACGAGACAGCTCTGAAAATCTGGCCTCATAATCTGTCACTGAAAAGTGCCCCTGCTTTAGTCTTTCGAACTGAGCCCGCAAGTCTTCCCTCTCAGATGGAGGAATGTATCTATCCAGGAATAGCTGGGAGAACTGATCCCAAGTGACTGGCGGAGAACCGGCTGGCCTGCCCAGCAAATACGACTGCCACCACCGACGAGCTCTGCCCTGAAACTGGAAGGAAGTGAAATCAACTCCGTGAGACTCCAATATACCCATGTTGTGCAGTCTGTCCCTATACCTCTCTAGAAAGTCCTGGGCATCCTCTCCCTGCTGACCCCCAAAGACCGGAGGGTGTAGCTATGTCCATCTACCCAATAACTTATGTTGATCCCCTCTCGGAACTGGCCTGGATCCTGATGCCTCTAAACCAGGCTGAGCCCTAACAACCGGCGGAATATCTGGAGTACGCTGTGGCCCTGTAGTCTGAGCTGTAGGGGTCTGAACTCCCCCTCCTTCCTGAGAGGTGGCAGGATCCGATGGAAGGATGCATGCCTGCGACATCGTGTCCATGAATCTCAGCATGCAGCCCATGACCTCCTGGAAGCCTGGTGCCGTCATAAAGTCTACTTGAGGTGGTGCTACTGGAGGCAGCTCCTCCTGCTCATCAATGTACTGACCCTCCACTGGTGCAGCTGGTGTAGCTCTGGGACGCCCTCGCCCCCTCCTACCAGCAGGAGCCCTACCCCGAGTGCCTCGACCTCGTCCTCGAGCGGCAGGGGTAGCAGCCTCCCCCGAATTAGGATCATGAGAAGCACGTGTCCTCACCATCTGTGAGAGAATAGAAGAACAAATTGAGTATAAGGCCAACTGCACGATAGATTCTGAACAAAAGGAGTTTCCTAACACTCTATAGCCTCCCGAAGATAAGTACAGACGTCTCCGTACCAATCCGCAAGACTCTACTGAGTTTGCCCGTGACTTGTGAGACTATGTGAACCTAGGCGCTCAGAGCCTCAAATGTCACGACCCAAAACCGGTCCATGTCGTGATGGCGCCTAACGGCGAGGTTAGGCAAGCCAACGAACAACAATAACAATAAACAGGCGGAATACAATAACAATATGGGGTAAGGCCGTAGAAACAAGCTGAACCACAGCTAGGCCCAATTTATATACTACCCCGATAAATACAACAAGTGTGTGTCAGGACTAGTGTAACAATGTCAACAGGCGGCTACATAGATACAACAACTGAAATATACATATACAAAAATATACAAGCCGCAGTCTGGAACAAAAGACTGAGCAAAATGAAACTAGAAGGCTCCAGAGGTGCTGTCAGGATGACGCCAAGAAGACAGCTCACCGTATGGAGTGACACCGCGATCAGTATCTATCAGCAGGCGGACGACCAGACGGACCAGCCTCAAGACCTGCACAATCAAGTGCAGAAAAAGAAAGAAAGTGCAGCATGAGTACATATAAACAAATATGTACCCAGTGAGTATCCCGTCTAAACTCGTAAAGAGTAGTGACGAGAGGTAGAATATATACTCACTAAGGTCTAGTACATAATGAAATAAGATACAAGCCGAGCAATAAATCATGTGAGAAAATACATCAAGTATAAGGACATGTAATCAACAAACATGTAACTGATCTTAACATAACCTTTCTTTGTAAATTGATCATAGGTATCACTTGTTTCCTTTCTCATTAGCTGAAATGTCTTATCTTACTATCTCAATTGTTCACTTTCCAGTATTCAGTACCGATTCGCAACTCAATGCAAATGCGGATGAATGCAGTGCGTGTATATATATATATATATATATATAACCGACACGGACAAGACTATCGGCCGAAGTCATAAGGGTGGGTTATAAGGACTGACTCGGTCATAAAGCTCCACACGCTCGCAAATCATACCTGCGACTCGTGCGATGACTCGATAAAATCTCCACGATCGCGAATCATCCATGAGACTCGTGGGCAAATATCTCTCCCTGCTCGCGAATCATTCATGCGACTCAGGGGCCAATGACATATATATATAATCTCCCGATCACGAATCATACTTGTGACTCGGGGCCAAATGATGCAAAGTAAAACTCTCCCCGATTACGAATCATGCCTGTGACTCGAGTGCCAAAGAAGATATAAGTTCTCCTCGATCACGAATCATACCTAAGACTCAGGGCCGATGAAATTAGTAATATAATTCTCCCTGATCACGAATCAAACCTGTTACCCAGAGGCAAGTAAAATAAGTCTGATCTCTCCCTAATCACGCATCAAACCTGTGATTTAGGGGCTAGTAAAGCATAAGTGAAATTCTCCCTGATCACGAATCAAACCTGTGACTCAGGGGCAATGAAAACATAAGTTCTCCCCGATCACGAATTAAACCTGTGACTCGGGGGCCATGAATGCATGAATGCGTATATATGACTGCATGAATGCATATATATATATGTGTATATTTAGACAGCGTGGTACTGACTCACCCACATTCAACGGGATCGGATACTCACATCTCACTTGATAGCCAAAGTTAGGATTTTTATCATGTTATCCTCTTTGCTCATCATATTACCATGATGGTACAATTCAAGTATAGGAAGGAATTTCAACCACCTTCGTTTAGCTCAACAGCTCATTATTAAGACTTATTTCATTATTCAAGTATAAGAAGGAATTTTTTTTAACCACCTTCATCCAGCTCAACAACTCATTATTTCATTTACTCCTTGCTCTTTATCAATTATACCAGGAGTAACACAATTACTCAAGTGAATGAAGTTCATAATTCTTATCTGAATATTATGTACATTTAATTCGCAGTAATGTACGGACTCTCGTAGCTCAATTTCATCAAATATCAGTGATGTACGGACTCTCGTCACGTGGTGCGTACGTAGCCCCTACAACAAGCACAATTAGCAACAAAGAGCCTAGGGGACATTTTCCCCTTACAAAGTTTGGAAAGGAGACTCACCTGGACAAGTGTTCCTCCGGCCAACGGACCAATCCACAAGACGCACGAATCGTCCGAATTACCCTCGATGGCTCGCAACTAGCCAAAAACACATAATTATATCAATTTAGGATGATTCGAGGAGGATTTATCAAATATTTCCTTAAAACACATTCTTGACGTACTTTGGAAATTCAACTCCGAGCCTCAGCGTCCGGAAAATTATAATTCTTGAAGAGACGCGCTATACGTTGCCTAAGGATCAAGATTAACTCAATTAATCATCCCTCAATGGCCCAAAAACCAGAATTCACATTTTCATCAAAACCCTCTATTCTCCCCAAAAATTTCTTATGAATTTCTATGAATTAGGAAGAGGAAATTCTCAAAGAACAGAAGAAATTGACATGCGTAGGGTTAGGGAATCACTTAACTGATTTTCTACGCCGAAATACCCATTCTGGATCTCTTGGGGTCGTCAACAATGGAGAAAATATGAATTTTGGGAAAAGAATTCATGACTTGGGCCTTTTAATGGGACTGCCCAGCAGTTTCCGCACCTGCGGAGAAAGGGCCGCTCCTGCGGAAAAAGGCCTAGGAACTGGGGGAAATTCCCGCACCTGCGGACTTTGGATCGCAGGTGCGGACTCGCACCTGCGGGAAATTGTCCGCACCTGCGATGGCCTGGGCCCCTGGGGAAAGTCGCGCCTGCGGGCTTTTATCTGCGCCTGCGGAGCCGCGCCTGTGAGAAGAGGATCGCCCCTACGGCTGGAGCCGCACCTGCGAAGGGATTTCCGCTGGTGCGAACCTCGCGCCTGCGGCTCATGGACCGCAGGTGTGGTCACACCAGTACATTCCCACCAGCTATGAATTTTGCTGGTTTTTGACCCCGATCGGGGTCCGGTAGTCCCCTGAGCCCACCCGAGCCCTCGACAAATTATACCAAAAAGTCCCAAATCACATGACGGACTTGCTCGAGCTCCCAGAACACTAAAAACATCATTCAAACCAAGAATCACTCACCAAAACCCCTTAGCACAAACTTAGGATTTCCAGAAAATTTCAAATGGCTCACTAATACGCCGAACGGGTCTATACTGCTCGGAATGACCCCAAATTTTGCGGACAAGTCATAAATGACTATACAGAACTATTGCCAGTTCAGAAATTCCATTCGGGCCATGATATCACGAGGTCCAATTCCAGGATGAATTCCAAATCACATGAAATCCTGAATTCCAATTCAGGTGCCGAAATACTCCTGGGTCATCAGAAACCCGAGGCGAACACACTCCCAAGTTCGAAATCATCATCGGAGCTGCTGGAGCTGTCAGAACTCAACTCCGAGGTCGGTTGCTCAAAATGCTACTCGAAACCAAAATTAGCTAAATACGCTAGCCTTCAGGAACCAAGTATTCCTGAACTAGCCAAATCACTTCTGAACCTCGAACTACCTGCCCACACAAGTCATAAGGCACGAGTAGTCTCTATGGAAAGAGTCATTCACGGGAACGGAGTCCCAACACACAAAACGACCAGCTGGGTCGTTACATCAAAGGTCATAGACCTTACTCGAAATCATGCTTTGGAGGCTTGAAGTAAACAGGAACACCATGGGTGTGAGTAGACGGGTCCTCTCCCTTCGAGGACCATATGGATGACATTACCGGCATAAGAGAACTATAAGAGGCAGGGGGTGATGAAGGTTTCAAGGTCTCCGACGAAGGGATGGCTGGAGAAGATGAATAAATTCATCGGAACCTGAAGACACAGAAATCTCTAGAAGAGACTAGAGAGAGAGAGATGAGAGTAGAGAGATGTCAGTCGGTGAGAAATGAGAGGGGTTAGGGGGATTAGTTTCAAATAATTATGGTAAGTGAAATTTGGGTTGTTGGTCTTATTTAATCAACCGTTCAAATTGACCCAGGGTTTGGGCCAGGTAGGAATTGGTCTGGGCTGTGTTAAATTTGGGCTAAAATTTAAATAAAATGTGGTCAATTGTTAAATACCCATAAAATTCAAATAAATAATTACCAAAATAGCCCATAATTATGTAAAAATTAAATTAATGCCACCTGGATGAAAATTAAGGTAATTAGCTAATATTAAAACACAAAAATGACTGATTATCGAATTAAAATAGCATGAATGCGCAATTAGGCCGTAGTTGCAAAATTTGTATCATTATGCCTAATTGGTTAATTTGTGAAATAATTAAATCCTAATAGAATTAAATAGGATTAAAAAGGATAAATTGAGCTGGGAAATTTTTTTATAATATAATTTATGAATAATTATTTAATACAAAAATACTAATTAAATAGGAAAATGAATTGATAAAAACATGAAAAATTATGGAAAATGCCACTCATTATAAAAAGTGATTTTGAAAGTAATATGTAAGTTTGAAAATAATTTTGAGGAAAAATTTGGTATCAACAGCTGCCCCTCTTGACCCGGGAAGGATGAAAGAGTCGTCGGGTAAACATGTGTTGGCCAATTTTGACTGAGTGGAAATAATTTGAGAGGTTTAGGTCGCACCCTAATTTCTGAGCTGCCTACATGTTGGCCCATATCACTGAATGGGTTTTGAAGATTGACAACAGGTGTCCAGTTGAACCGGGTCCATCATAGCACACACTTCTGAATGAAGCAGTTGGATCGCAAATCGTACAAGTCTAGTAGATATTAGTGTTTGCTAAATATCAAAGAACTAAGAGAATGTTTCCTAATACGAAAATGTTGAAAATTTATAGAGAAGACAGAAGTTGATTTCAGCTAGGACAGGAATAGAGGAAGGAAGTTGAGTTACAATCAAACTTGTCTACCAAGGAAGAGTTGGATAAGAATTGTATCATGGACTCAACAAACAGACTCTATAAATAATCGAAGTATTACTGCTGAAAGAGGGGACGCATAAGTGCAAAAGTGAATCAAGTTCTGAAGCAAAAGTTCCAGAGGTTTTGCAAGCAGAATTATTGTGCGATACAAAGGCTATAGTTCAACTAGAAGGAACAATTACATTGTTTGTATATCGGGTCTAGTTGATTGTAGTAGGAGTTTAAATGTTGTATCTTGTCAGCTTTATTAGAAGCAAATTGTAATAGGTACAAATTGATCAAGTTAGAGTTAGCTTGAATTCTGTAGAAATTAGCTAGAGGCTAGTTGATACAAAGAGGATTAGAGTTAGTCCTAGGATTATAAAAGAGTTTATTTTGTAAGTCCATTTTGGCTAAGTGTTTAGTGAAGAATTTGAGCAAATCCTACTAAGGAGTAGGTCGTGGTTCATTCACCTTTTGAGCCAGGTGTTTTCCACGTAAAAATCCCTGTGTCTTTACTATTACTGCTTAATTATTTCGCAAACTGTAGTAAGTAGTAGACTAAGAAGAACCAGGTTCTTCTTATTAGACAGCACTCGAAAATTGGGTACTGCACAATTAACTTATAATATTGTATAGTATTGAAGTCTAAAAAAACAATTGGTATCAGAGCAGGTTATCCTTGAAGAGGTTAACACCTAGGAAAAGATCAAGATGAGTGCACCACCTGGGAACTGGGAAGGACAATCAACTACAAGACCACAACTCTTCAACGGCCAGTACTATTCTTGGCGGAAGAATAGAATGAATGATCACCTTATTGGAGAGGACTGTGAACTCTGGGACATAGTCACTGATGGACCGCTTGCAACAATGAAGAAAACTGTTGAAGGAGTAGATGTACCTAAAACTAGGGCTGACTGGACGGCTGAGGATCTGAAGAAATGGGAGAAGAATGCCAAGCCTAAGAAGTGGCTAGTGTGTGGACTAGGCCCAGATGAATACAACAGAATCCAAAGTTGTACCACCGCCAAGGAAATCTTGGACGCTCTACAAGTGGCACATGAAGGAACAACTCAAGTGAAGAGGTCTAGACGTACGTTGCTATACTCTTAGTATGAAAACTTCACTATGAAGGAAGGTAAAACAATTCAGGAGATGTACACAAGGTTCACAACCTTGACTAATCAACTCAAGTCTCTTGGAAAAGTCATCCTTGAAGAAGATAAGGTTGAGAAGATCTTGACTAGCGTTCTACCTATCTCCTGGGAAAGCAAGATAACTGCCATTCAGGAATCCAAAAATATGGCAACCCTTAGACTAGATGAGTTGATTGGCAACCTTACTGCTTATGAACTCAGAAGGCAGACCATGAAAATGGATGCTCCAAAGAAAGAAAGAAGTATATCACTAAGGATCACAGAGGGAGCAGATCTGGAGGATGATGAGATGGCCATGATCACCAAAGAATTCAGAAACTTTCTCATGAGGAAGAAAGCATTTCTAGAGGGAGAAACTTCAACAAGGCAAAGGCTCCTGAAAGGCCAGCTAATGGGGGATGCTACAAGTGTGGAAAAACTAATCATATCATCAAGAACTGCCCCTAGTGGGAAGTAGAATGGAGGAAGGAGAGATATGAAAGAAAGAACAGGAAGAAGGAACTGGTCCAACCCAAGAAAACTACTACAAAGGCTATGGTTGCTGCTTGGGGGGAAAGTTCAGATGAAGAATCAGAAGATGGTGAGACAGAAGATCAAGCTCTCATGGCAATTGGAGAATCTGATGAGGAGACTTATGAAGAACCACAGGTAAGTATCTCACATCTCAAAACAAAAATAAAGTTTCTATCTAAGGAGAAACTCTCTGAGTTGCTACTTGACTTCATGGATGATTCTGAGGAGAACTCTAAAGAGAAAGATCAACTATCTAAAGAGTGTGCAGTGCTGAGAGCAAAATGCATGGACCTGGAAATAACAGTCAGTGAATCTGAAAAGAAAAACACTGTCTTGATGAACCAGATTCAACCACTCGAAACTGAGATTCTAGAACTAAAATCTGAAAATTTAAAGTTAAGACTAGGATCCAGTAAAAAGATAGTTGACCACTCTCATGTGAAGCTAGAAGAAGTCTTAGGTAAATTGAAATATAAAATGTATGCCAAAGATGAGCACATAAAGTCTCTTAAAGAAGAACTTGGCAAAGTCAAACATGAATTTGATAGAACACGTAAGTGGAATAAGTCTTCTGATGCTTTAATATGGCTCCAAGAGAATCATAGTAGCAACTGGAGAGGGCTTGGCTTTGGGAGTCAATTGCCTAAATGGGATCTCAAAAGCAAGTATCTCACTCTCCCTGGAAAAAAAATTTTCACCCATTGTGGGAAGACTAACCACTCTAAATATGAGTGTTCTGCAAAGGAAAAGGCCAGTCAGAAAAATGAGAGATTCATTAAAAAGAAGAATTGGATACCAAATTGGGCAATAAAAAATCTGATTCATCCATTCTCTCATGGAAAGGAACCCAAACTAGTTTGGGTTCCTAAAACTAACCCCTGATTTCTTTTGAAGGTACAAGTGAAGGGAGGCAGCCAATTTTGGTTTTTGGATAGTGGATGTTCTAAGCATATGAAAGGGAACAAGGAACAGTTCCTTTCACTTGAAAATCTCAAAGGAGGAAATGTCTCCTTTGGAAACGGAAAGAAAGGTGAAATAATAGGGGTTGACAAGGTAGGTAAAGATGACACACGTTCAATTGAGCATGTGTATCGGATAGATGGCTTGAAATATAGCCTTATCAGTGTGTCACAATTGTGTGACAGTGTCACTTTACTTCCACTAAATGTTTTGTGATCAATTTGCTTACTGATAAGATTGTCTTACAGGGAAAAAAAATGAACAATATCTATGTCATTGACTTGTCCACACTGTCGTACAATGAACACACTTGCCTTAGTGTGTTGGATAGTGATCCCCTCTTGTAGCACAAAAGACTTGGTCATGCAAGTCCAACTCAACTGAACAAGCTGATCTCTAAGGACTTAGTATTAGGGCTTCCTAACATTAAGTTCAAAGAAGACAAGGTTTGTGAGGCATGTGCAGGGGGGAAGCAGGTAAGGTCTTCTTTCAAAAGTAAGAAAATGGTCAGTACCACCAGTGTCACGCCCCAAAATCGACGGGCGAGACCGGCGCCTAACCGGGTGATCCCAGTCAAGCGGAACTGGATTGCCTTTCCTTCCCAACGTATTACCCCGCATTTATAACAAACATTAGTTCAAATGAGTTAGCCGATTTTAGTTTCAAAGTACATCTTACAGCATGTCTCCATTGTTTTCCTCTTTTAACATGCCAACGACTAATATTCAAACATACATAATACCAATACATACATAACTTTTCAACAAGGTCCGCGGTTCCGAGTACGTATTGTTACTACCCAAAGATTCATTTATGCACTACCCACATTGTGTCTACGGAGCCTCTACAAATACTAGTGAGTTTACATAACTTGCCGGTAACAAGGCCTCGGCTATACCTTTATAACATAAACAAAAGAGGGTGGTATAATTCACACACGGCCCCGAGGAGGAGAAGGGCTCACCACTACTGCTGAGGAGATGAAGAGGAGGCACCACTAACGGCGGGCTGAGCTACCTACTGCGGAACCACCTTCATCAATATAAAAGATGTAGCACCCCCGGCAAAAGGGACGTTAGTACTGTGGAATAGTACTAGTATGTATGAACAAACTTCACCCCAAGTACAATCAACCAGTACACAGATAAGAGACAGTTAACAGGATCCAACAAGCATTGCACATAAATCAAAATAACCAAAATCAAGAGTTTCACAAATTCCCCTTTTTCCTTTCAACACCCCCATATTCACGAGTCTCATAGATTTTTATTACAATAGTGACAATGATCACATTCCATCCTTATTACCTCGGCCACCCTTATTACCTCGGCCACCCTTATCCCCTACTCTCACCCTTATTGCCTCGTCCACCCTTATTACTCCGTGTTGCGGCGTGCAACTTGATCCCACCGGACAATTAACAATCACCACCAATTTGATCACAAGGATCTTCATCACAAAGAACATAAGTTCATATCACCCAACGAGTAAATCACAAAGATTCTCATTATCAAGGACAATCATTCATAACAGCCGAATAATCACAGCCACAGAAAATCTTTATCCAACAGTGAATCATATATAGTATGCCAACAACATACAGTTCTATTAGTTATCAACGTTTCCTTTCCATTATTTACTACACAACATTTAGCACTTATATACATTCGACAATTAGATTCGTTATCATTTCTTTAGTTTGGTAGTACATCCTTTCATACCGGGGTGTTCAATCAGTTAACGAGTTTTGCACGCGATAGAGTAAGCACAAGGAATCACCATTTTACCACTTCACATAGCATGTGGGTATATGGAAATTATCTAAGACAATCGGAGAATAGAATCTTACGTCTCAACACATTAGAATGATCAGTTCACATTATCTCAAACAAAGTACACATACCATATGCTCGAACACCAACGAGGAGATTCTACAAGGGTTAAAATTAGCCATACATACCTGGAGTTGAGTTTCCCTTTTCAACTTTTACTCACAACACCGAACCGACTAGTACCGTCAATCTAGTTCTTAATTAAACATATTCAACTTAGAATTGGAAGTCATGCATGCAATTCGGACTCTTTCTCAAGCAATTTGCCAAACACTATGTGAACCCACTAGGTTACCAACCCTATCTTTGTGAAGTTTTACCTAAACCCACTCCCTCTTACTAAATTAGCACCATTAATAAACATGCATGCAAGGTCTTAGTTATTATTTTCAAGAGTCAATCCATGCCAACCTTCCCTTTGTTTAAATCAGAAAATTTATATAAAAAGGGGATTGGGAATCCTTACCTGCTAGAATGGGGAAGAAGGAGATTACTCGAAATACCGGGCCTGAGAGACCTTGAAAATCACTCTAATGGAAGGGCAACTCCTCTCTCAAGAACTCTTCTTTCCTTCTCTATATTTTGTTCAGAAACTTGTTAAAATGAAAGGGGGCAGGGGTTAAATGAAACTGGGGTCGGGTATAAAATTTTAGAAAAATAACAAACCGTGTGGAATATGCGGTCAGGAATGCAATCGCATTCCTGACATGCGGTTCGCATTTTGGACCGCAGAATGGCCCCCCAGGTAGGCCAAATTTTGAAAACATTCTGCCCGGGTATGCGACCACTATGCGGTCCGCATACACGTTATGCGATCGCATAACATCCCTCCAGTTGGACAGTGATCCGCCCGTGTATGCGACCACTATGCGGTGCGCATACACGTTATGCGATCACATTGTGCGTCGCATAACACCCAATTTCTGGAAAAATTAAGTTCTTTCAAATCCCGAGGTATTTTTACAAAAATCAAGGTCCGATTTAAGAGTTTCCTCAGAGATATCAACTCGGGGACTTATTCGGGCGATATTTTAAGCAAGAAATTTTACGGGTCTTCACATTCTCCCCCCCCCCCCCCTAAAAGCATTCGTCCTCGAATGAGGACTTGGGAATCATTTGGTTTTTGAAAGCATGATATGCAAACCTTCCAATTTACACTAACTCCGGCATTTTCAGAAAAGTTCGCCAGAGGTTCCCTTGTAATTAGGCCTACCTACCTGTCAGAGAGCCCCCGAAACACATTTCCAAGCACCATTACACAAATTTTGTTATCCCTACAACTGGTATACCATTTATCACCTCAATACTTGCACATATTCAGTTACCTTAACAAATACATATGGCTCATCCTCTTTTCATCATAATTTATCATAAGACTCAATTAGTGGCATACAATTTGCGCATAGCTTTGGGCAACTCCAGTGTGCCCCATACAGTTCAATCACCTCAATAGATCATAGACAATCTGCACTACTATTAATTACTTACTTAGCACATTTGTTTCACAAACTTTTTATTTGCTTTAAAGGTGGCACACCACCTAGTTAACAACTTTGTACTTAGTTTTAGCACACATGGGAAAGTTACAACAATAAGGCAATTAGGAGAGGAAAGACAAATAGGGTGCCTTGGCACGAGTCTGAGTACAGCATCAAATTGCCTTGGAACCATGATTCGCACGATCACCACTACACTTCCTCAAACAGATGAGGGTATTTTTCTTTCATTTCTTTCTCTACTTCCCACGTGGCCTCCTCGACTCGTTGACTCCGCCACAACACTTTAACAGAAGCAATCTCTTTGTTTCTCAACCTACGGACCTGCCTATCGAGAATGGCAACCGGAACTTCTTCATATGACAATTATTCACCAACCTCAATGCTCTCAACTGGCACGATGGCGGAAGGATCTCTAATTACCTTCTTCAACATAGACACGTGGAATAACGGGTGCACTAATGACATTTCAGGGGGCAATTCCAGCCTATACGTGACTTGTCCTATCCGTTGAGCGATCCGATACGGCCCGATATATCTTGGGCTTAATTTCCCTTTCTTTCTGAACCGCATGACTCCCTTCATGGGAGATACCTTCAAGAATACCAATCATCAACTTGAAACTCTAAATCTCTTCGACGAACATCCGCATAGGATTTCTGACGACTCTGAGAAGTTTTCATCCTTTCCTGAATGACTCTAACTTTTTCCATAGCTTGGTGCACAAGATCTGGCCCTATCAATTCTGCCTCACCAACCTTAAACCATATGATCGTAGATCTACATCTCCTCCCGTACAATGCCTCAAATGGGGCCATCTGAATACTAACATGTAAGCTTTTATTGTAAGCAAACTCTATAAGCGGCAAGTGATCATCCCAGCTACCTTGAAATCCAAAACACAAGACCTCAACATATCCTCAAGCATCTGAATATNCAGACCTTGCTGAAATTTCCTCCAAAAGTTAGCTGTGAACTGGGCCCCTCGATCCGAGATAATAGAAACTGGAGTGCCATGAAGTCTGACTATTTCCTTGATATATAACTGAGCATACTGTTCTGCAGTATCGGTGGACTTGACTTGAAAGAAGTGGGCTGATTTCGTGAGCCAATCAACTATCACCCAAATTGAGTCGAACTTGCGCTGGGTGCGAGGTAACCCTACCACGAAGTCCATGTTGATCATCTCCCATTTCCATATCGGTATATCCATAAGCTGAGTCAGCCCACCGGGTCTCTGATGCTCGGCCTTCACCTGCTGACAATTCGGACATCTAGACACCAAGTCCGCTACCCCCCTCTTCATACCATTCCACCAATAAATCTCCTTGAGATCGTGATACATTTTCGTGGAACCTGGATGAATAGAATACCTGGAGTTATGATCCTCTTCCATTACCCTCTCCCAGAGATTATCTACATCCGGAACACATATTCTCCCCTAACATCGCAAGACACCGTCATCATTGCCGAGTGAAAACGTTGACGTCTCGTGATTTAAAATTGCTTCCCTTAATTGTGTTAATGATGGGTCTCTGAATTGCTTTTCCTTGACTTCCGTAACAAGAGAAGACTCTGCTCCATTTCTCACCACGACATTCCCCTCATCTGAGGTCGAAAGACAGACCCCAAGACTGGCCAACTGATGGACCTCTCGAGCCAAAGGCCTCTGACCGGCCTCTAGATGTGCTAAGCTACCCATGGATTTCCGACTAAGAGCGTCGGCTACCACATTCGCCTTTCCTGAATGGTAGAAAATATTCATATCATAATCCTTGAGCAATTCTAACAACCTTCGCTACCTTAAATTCAACTCCTTCTGTTTGAATAGGTACTGAAGGCTCCTGTGGTCTGTGAACACGTCCACATGGACCCCATAAAGATAATGCCGCAAAATTTTCAATGCAAACAAAACCACTGCGAGCTCCAAATCATGCGTCGGATAATTCTTCTCGTGATTCTTGAGTTGTCTTGAAGCATATGCTATAACTTTACCACGCTCCATCACACCACACCCCAAACCAACTCTCGACGCACCACAATAAACCACGAATCCCTCCGAACCTTCTGGCAAGGTTAACACCGGCGCCGAAGTCAATCTCGACTTCAATTCTTGAAAACTCTTTTCACAAGCATCTGACCACTGAAACTTAACCACTTCTGCGTCAGACTAGTCAATGGGGAGGCGAGAGTAGAGAATCCGTCCACAAATCTCCGATAATACCCAGCTAGACCCAAGAAACTACAAATCTCTGTCAGGGTCGTTAGTCTAGGCCAATCTTTCACTGCTGCAATCTTTTGGGGATCAACTTGAATTTCTTCCCTAGAGACTACATGACCCAAAAACGCGACTGATTCTAGCCAAAACTCACATTTCAAAAATTTAGCATACAGGCGGTGCTGATGAAGAGTTTGCAGAACTGCTCTAAGGTGATTAGCATGATCTTCCCGACAACGCGAGTAGACAAGGATGTCATCAATAAAAACAATCACGAAGGAGTCTAGAAATGGCTTGAAAATCCGATTCATGAGATCCATAAAAGCTGCTGGAGCGTTGGTTAGCCCAAAGGACATTACCAAAAATTCAAAATGAGCGTAATGAGTCTTGAAGGCGGTCTTAGGAATATCCTGCTCCCTGATCTTCAATTGATGTTACCCAGACTATAAATCAATCTTTGAGAAGAACTTAGCACCTTGCAACTGATCGAACAAATCATCTATCCGAGGCACTGGATATTTATTCTTGATGGTGACCTTGTTGAGTTGACGGTAATCAATACACATTCGAAGCGATCCATCTTTCTTTCTGACAAAAAGAACCAGTGCGCCCCAGGGCGACACACTTGGCCGAATGAAACCTTTTTCTAATAGATCTTTTAATTGCTCCTTTAACTCTCTCAATTCTGCTGCCCCATTCTGTATGGTGGAATAGATATTGGCTACGTATCTGGCAATACATCAATCCCAAAATCAATATCTCTATCTGGCGGAATCCCAGGTAACTCATCCGGAAACACTCCCAGAAACTCATTCATGACCGGCACAGACTTGGGAGCAGGCACCTCTGAAGCGGTGTCCGCAACCCAGACCAAATGATAAATGCATCCTTTTCTGATCATTTTGGAGGCCTTAAGATAGGAAATAAGCCTACCCCTTGGCATGAAATCTTTCCCTTTCCATTCAATGACAAACGCGTTAGGAAATTCGAGCCTCATAATTCTTGTTCGGCAGTCGAGTTTAGCAAAGCACGAGTAAAGCCAATCCATTCCCATGATAACATCAAAATCTAACATCTTTAATTCAATAAGATCGGCCGTGGTATCTCAACCACACACCATGACAACACAATTCCTATAGGCTCGCGCGACCGTAATAGAATCACCAACCGGAGTCGATACTGAGAACAACTCAAGAAGCTGTTTGGGTTTTATCCCAAAACTCGAAGCAATAAATGGAGTAACATAGAACAAAGAGGACCCCATATCAATAAGAGCATAAACATTAAACGTTTGCACAGATAGAATACCTGTGACAACATCTGGAGAAGCCTCTGCACTTTGGCGACCACTCAAGGCATAGAACCGACTGGGTCCCCCTTTACCCCGTGCTCTACCCCTAGCTGCACCGCGCCCTGCTGGAGCTGGAGGGCTTGCTGAAGATGCAACGACTGAAGAACCGAACGGTTGAGCGGTGCTCCTACTCGTGCCCTGACTGGGCACACGACAATTCCACTAGGTGTGACCTCTCACACCGCATCTGAAGCATACCAGAATATCCAAGTAACATGGATCAGAATGGGACCTCCCACACTTAGGGCATGGGGCCCTCCACTGCTGTTGATACCTCCCACTAGAACGAACTGACTAGTGGAACCTCCTACTATCTGAACCGGGCCCCAAGCGACCTCCCTGCTGATAACTGTGCCCTGATGGCGGCGCACTGGCTGAGGACTGAGCATAGGACTGAGATGGTCCTGATGACCCTCTCCCTAGGGCTGATCTTCCCCCTCTAACCGAGCTCCCAGGGTTTCCCGCTGACCGGGCCCTTCCACTACTCTCTCTCTCTTACCTTATCTTTAATTTTCGTGCCTCTGTAGCCTGGGCAAAACCCACAATCTTCCTGTAGTTCATATCCGAATGCAAAGCAGCTGTAGCAGCCTCATTGACAACCAAGGGACCAAGGCCCTGAACAAACCGACGAACTCTGGCCTCCATAGTCGCCATCATGTGGGTAGCATACTTTGACAAGCACACGAACTCCATATGGTACTCCCACACACTCATGTGGCCCTTCTTAAGGACCTCAAACTCTGCAGCACGGGCTACCATAGTCTCGGTAGGCAAGAAATGATCCATGAAGGCATCTACGAACTCGACCCACCTCGCCGGAGGGATCCTCTCTCCACGGGAACTCTCCCACATCTCAAATCACGAATATGCTGCCCCCTTTAGATGATAGGAAGCCAACTCAACTCCCTCTGTTTCAGCAGCCTTCATAACCCGGAGAGTCTTGTACATTTCATCTATAAAATCTTGAGGATCGGCCTCTGGGTCGGTGCCTGTGAACTCTGGAGGGGCTAACCACAGAAACTGGTCGATCCTAGAACCTGAAGAATCCTTTTGCTCGCTGGGGGACGCATGGGCAGCCTGAGATCTTTGGGCCAGGGAGGCCACTAACTGAGTCAACATCTGAATAGCCCCCCTGAGGTCCCCATCAGAAATACTGGAACCGGAAGCTGGAACTGACGATGGATCAGGAACATCAGCGGGAGGGATATCAGTACCTTTTGCTGGAGCAGAAATAGGGATAGACTGGCCTGGCATGGAAGACTCCGGAAAATTCAAGGTCGAGGAATCATTATCACCCGCACTATCAGATAATGGATGCGTGGCCACACTCGAGGTGGCATTGGCCTCTAGGCCGAGTCGAGCTCTCTTCTTGGGCGCCATTTACTGATAATTATGACAACGCACGAATTAGATAAAGACATTCTCACATTTCACTCCATTGCACGATGCAGAATAAAAATGAAAGGGTATTTTCCTAAATGTCCATGCAGCCCCCTAATTATGGATGTGGTCGAAAACACACCGATACGAAGGGCTCTACTAGACACGGCTCCGAGACATCCTAGGACACTTTCAAAACCTTAGGCTCTGATACCATGTTTGTCACGCCCCAAAATCAAGGGGCGAGACCGGCGCCTAATCAGGTGATCCCAGTCAAGCGGACCTGGATTGCCCTTCCTGCCCAACGTATTACCCCGCGTTTATAACAAACATTAGTTCAAATGAGTTAGCCGATTTTAGTTTCAAAGTACATCTTACAGCATGTCTCCATTGCTTTCCTCTTTTAACATGCCAACGACTAATATTCAAACATACATAATACCAATACATACATAACGTTTGAACATGGTCCGCGGTTCCGAGTACGTATTGTTACTACCCAAAGATTCATTTATGCACTACCCACATTGTGTCGACGGAGCCTCTACGAATACTAGGGAGTTTACATAACTTGCCGGTAACAAGGCCCCGACTATACCTTTATAACATAAACAAAAACGGGTGGTATAATCCACACACGGCCTCGAGGAGGAGAGGGGTTCACCACAACTGCTGAGGAGATGAAGAGGAGGCACCACTAACGGCGGGCTGAGCTACCTGCTGCAGAACCACCTACATCCATATAAAAGATGTAGCGCCCTTGGCTAAAGGGACGTTAGTACTGTGGAATAGTACTAGTACGTATGAACAAACTTCAGCCCAAGTACAATCAAGCAGTACACAGATAAGAGACAGTTAACAGGATCCAACAAGCATTGCACAGAAATAAAATTAACCAAAATCAAGAGTTTCACAAATTCCCCTTTTTCCTTTCAACACCCCCATATTCACGAGTCTCATAGATTTTTATTGCAATAGTGATAATGATCACATGCCATCCTTATTACCTCGGCCACCCTTATCCCCTTCTCTCACCCTTATTGCCTCGTCCACCCTTATTACTCCGTGTTGCGGCGTGCAACCCGATCCCACCGGACAATTAACAATCACCACCAATTTGATCACAAGGATCTTCATCACGAAGAACATAAGTTCATATCACCCAACGAGTAAATCACAAAGATTCTCATTATCAAGGACAATCATTCATAACAGCCGAATAATCACGGCCACAAAAAATCTTTATCCAACAGTGAATCATATATAGTAAGCCAACAACATACAGTTCTATTAGTTATCCACGTTTCCTTTCCATTATTTACTACACAACATTTAGCACTTAGATACATTCAACAATTAGATTCGTTATCATTTCTTTAGTTTGGTAGTACATCCTTTCATACCGGGGTGTTCAATCAGTTAACGAGCTTTGCACGCGACAAAGTAAGCCCAAGGAATCACCATTTTACCACTTCACATAGCACGGGGGTATGTAGAAATTAGCTAAGACAATCGGAGAATAGAATCATACGTCTCAACACATTAGAACGATCAGTTCACATAATCGCAAACAAAGTACACATACAATATGCTCGAACACCAACGAGGAGATACTACAAGGGTTAAAATTAGCCATACATACCTGGAGTCGAGTTTCCCTTTTCAACTTTTACTCACAATCACCGAACCGACTAGTACCGTCAATCTAGTTCACAATTAAACATATTCAACTTAGAATTGGAAGTCATGCATGCAATTCGGACTCTCTCTCAAGCAATTTGCCTAACACTATGTGAACCCACTAGGTTACCAACCCTATCTTTGTGAAATTTTACCCCAATCCACTCCCTCTTACTAAATTAACACCATTAATAAACATGCATGCTAGGTGTTAGTTATTATTTTCAAGAGTCAATCCATGCCAACCTTCCCTTTGTTTAAAATCAGAAAATTTATATAAAAAGGGGATTGTGAATCCTTCCCTGCTAGAATGGGGAAGAAGGAGATTACTCGAAATACGGGGCCTGAGAGACCTTGAAAATCACTCTAATGGAAGGGCCACTTCCTCTCTCAAGAACTCTCCTTTCCTTCTCTCTATTTTGTTTAGAAACTTGTTAAAATGAAAGGGGGCAGGGGTTAAATGAAACTGGGGTCGGGTATAAAATTTTAGAAAAATAACAGACCGTGTCGAATATGCGGTCAGGAATGCGATCGCATTCCTGACATGCGGTTCGCATTTTGGACTGCATAATGGCCTCCATGTGGGCCAAATTTTGAAAACATTTTGCCCGGGTATGCGACCACTATGCGGTCCGCATACACGTTATGCGATCCCATTGTGCGTCGCATAACACCCCTCTAGTTGGACAGTGATCTGGTCGTATATGCGACCATTATGCGGTCCGTATACACGTTATGCGATCGCATTGTGCGTCGCATAACACCCAATTTCTGAAAAAATTAAGTTCTTTGAAATCCCGGGGTATTTTTACAAAAATCAAGGTCCGATTTAAGAGTTTCCTCAGAGATATCAACTCGGGGACTTATTCGGGCGATATTTTAAGCAATAAATTTTACGGGTCTTCATAACCAGGTCGTTGGAACTGGTTCATATAGATCTCTGTGGTCCTATGAGAATTCTAAGTAGAGGTGGAAATAGATATGTTATGGTACTAGTAGATGATTTCTCAAGGTTCACTTGGACCTTGTTCTTAGCATCTAAGGATGAAGCCTTTGAAATGTTCACCTCATTTGTCAAGAAGATTCAGAATCAATTAAGACATCAACTAGCATCCATTAGATCTGACCAAGGTACTGAGTTTGAGAATGCAAAGTTCACTGAGTTCTGTGATGAACATGGTGTGAATCATAATTTTTCTGCTCCTAGAACCTCACAGCAAAATGCGGTTGTTGAAAGGAAAAATAGAACTCTTGAAGACATGGCAAAAACCATGCTTCTTTCAAGAAAACTACCTCACAACTTCTGGGCAGAAACAATTAACACTGCATGTTATATTATCAATAGATTCATGACCAAACCTCTGGTAGAGAAAACTCCCTATGAATTACTTAAAGGGAGAAAGACCAACATATCCCATCTTAGGGCTTTTGGATGCAAGTGTTATGTGCATAATAATGGCAAAGATTCCTTAGGAAAATTTGATCCCAGAAGTGATGAGGGCGTGTTCTTGGGATATTCTACACATATCAAAGCTTATAAAATATATAATAAAAGAACTATGTGCGTAGAAGAAAGCGTACATGTTGTCTTTGATGAAACTAACACTTTATCTGAGAGACAAGAACCAGAAGATGAGGAGCTAGGACTGGTGAGGAGCAATGACTACATTGAAGCACCTATGGGAGATGGAATAGGTGATGGACCAGGTCCAACAACCCCACACAACACGACATGGGGAATCTATCATGAAAATACTGGTCCTGATCCTGTTCCACTGCAACAAGACAACTTGGAACAATCCAGAAGTGAACAACTGGCTCTCAAACCACACAGATATCAGAGTTCTCACCCTCTCGAGAACATCATAACAGACCTGGGATCTGGAATCAAAACTAGATCCTCCTTGAATAATCTGTGTGTGTTTGATGCATTATTATCCATGATTGAACCAAAGAACATTGTTGAAGCCCTGAAAGATGCTGACTGGAAAACTGCTATGCAAGAGGAGCTGAATCAATTTGAAAGAAGTCAAGTCCCAGACCACTGGCACCAAGTGGGTCGTCAGGAATAAACTCGATGAGGATGGAACTGTTACTAGAAACAAGGCAAGACTGGTTGTTCAAGGATACAACCAAGAAGAGGGAATTGATTATGATGAGACATTTGCTCCTGTGGCAAGATTGGAGGCAATCAAACTTCTTATGGCATTTGTTGCACACATGGAATTCACTTTGCATCACATGGATGTAAAAAGTGCTTTTCTCAATGGATATTTGAAGGAAGAAGTATTTGTAAGACATCCTCCTTGTTTTGAAAGCAAAGAATCACCTAATCATGTATATAAACTTGACAACGCTCTCTATGGTCTCAAGCAAGCTCCTAGAGCCTGGTAAGAGAGATTGTCAAAATTCCTGCTATAACATGCGTACAAACGAGGCAAGATAGACAGTACTATGTTCTTAAAGGAAAAGGGAAAAGATCTTCTGATTGTACAAATTTATGTTGATGATATCATATTTGGGGCAACAACTGAGAAGCTCAGCATGGAATTTGCTACATTAATAGGGAGTGAATTTGAAACGAGTATGATGGGAGAGCTAACCTTTTTCTTAGGTCTGCAAATCAAACAAACTCTGCATGGAACAATGATTCATCAGCAAAAGTATGTGAGAGAACTCCTCAGGAAGTTCAAAATGGAAGATTCAAAGGAGATAAATACCCCAATAGCCACAGCTACAAAATTATATGTGGATGAACCTGGTTCATCCATTGATCAAAAGACGTACAGAGGGATGATTGGATGTCTACTATATCTTACTGCAAGTAGACCTGATATTGTGTTCAGTGTGGGACTATGTGCTAGGTTTCAAGCCAATCCAAAGGAGTCCCATATCACATCAGTGAAGAGAATCTTGAGATATTTGAAGGGAACTACTGATTTGTGCCTTTGGTATCCTAAAGGTAGTAATTTTGACCTTGTAGGATATGTTAATGCTGATTATGTAGGTTTTCTGGTTGATAGGAAAAGTACTTCAGGTATGGCTCACTTTTTGGGCTCCTTCCTTGTATCTTGGGCTACCAAGAAACACAATTCAGTAGCCTTGTCTACTGTTGAGGCCGAATATGTGGCTGCAACCTCTTGTTGTACTCAGTTGCTGTGGATTAGGCAACAACTCCTGGAATATGGTATAGATGTGGGATGCATTCCTATTTAGTGTGATAACACTAGTGCAATTAGTATGACTAAGAACCCGGTTCATCACAAGAGAACTAAGCACATAGATGATAGGCACCATTTCCTGAGGGATAATTATGAGAAGGGGATGATCTCAATTGAATTCTGTGCCACTGATCATCAAATTGCTGATATATTTACCAAGCATTGAGTATGGAGCATTATGAGAGAAACATGCTTGAAATAGGGATGATTAAGATCACCTATTGAAAAACAAAGGGAGAAAGTTTTATGACTAGAAATTTTAATTAGGGTACTTAATCAGATTAATCATTACTCAGCACTATGTCTTTGTTGTCATACTCTTCTGCCATGTATTAATATGATTCCCTAGTTGCTAATGATGTTTCTCTATTTGTGAATTGAGGCAAAATAAAGTTTTTTTTTTATGAACCTGGTTCATCTATGCTGGTTTACATGATTAACAAGGTACGTTCTCATCTCCATACATGTATTAATTCAAGTACAGTCATACATGAGTAGGATTCTATTCTTTTATGGTTCAGTTCAAATTCTTGTACTTACCCAAAATGAACCAGTTTCAAGAAGTTCCGTCTCATTAAATTAGCCTAGTTTTAGGGGGGGGGGGAATGGTCTAATCAATGTCAAATCACTGACAGTCCTTAATCGATTAGTATCCTACTTGTGTTAATACTCATCAGTTACAATTACCCCAGCCACAAGTTATAAATAGGCCATCATTACCAATAGTGAATAAAGCTATAGACGAACCCTGTTCAAGTCATTCAAAACTCAAATCTCCACTATCTTTTGCCCTTTCTTCTTTTTCTCTCAAAAATTAAAAATGTCGTCTGCTTTATCTGATTCTCAAAATCATGACTACGAAGAAGGAGTATATGAGTCTTAATCCCCACCGGTTTACAGTTCTGAATCATCTGAGACACCAGAAACCCCTGAATACCATGAGGCTCCTAGACCTACACCAAACCCTATTCCAGCCCCAAAACCCCATCGTGTCAAGGTTCATGCACGAAAATCTGTGGCTACAGGGTCACGAGCAAAGTTATTGGAAGATTTGTTACAGGCTGAAGAAGAACCCAAACCCGATTCATCCAGTGAATTATTTAAATCAGCACAAGAGGGCAATGCACTTGGTTCGTCAAGTGCTGAGATAGGTAATATTGATGTTACCTCTGTGTTAAATTCTGAAAAAATAGATTTGTGCTGGTTGGGTCTGTGGTGGATGTGGAAGTGCCAAGAAGGCCAAGAAAAACTGGGAAATTTAGTGAGAATGAGGGAGATGCAGGTGTGAGGGGTTCTGGGAAGGATGGTTCAATACTCAGTATTTGTGACCTCATTCCTGATAATCTTGAAGATGATGTCGTAGTTTTAGGGGGAACTAATGAAGTGGAGGATGCTGCTGCTGGATTAGAACATCTTATGAAGGAGATAGATGATCGTGTTTCTTTTGGGGAAGAAACCTTAGCTGAGAGACTTAAGAAACTGGGGGACTCCTACAACCCCAAGAAGAGAAGGACTCCTAAGTCCATTAAGTCCAAGGCCTCAAAGAAAAGGAAAACTGATGAGTCTGTTGGTGTACCTGTTCCGAGGGTACGAGCTACGAGATATACTGTTCGTGAAGAAGAGGAAAAGATGGAAAAAGCTCTTCAAGAAAGCAAAAGAAAGAGAGCTGAGAAAGGGAAAGCGAAAGTAGGGGAGCCTGTTGAGGCTATTGCTGTTGATGAGATGTTGGACCTGGTCCAAAAGAATGAAGAGTTTACTCCAGTGGTGGTCAAGACACCCAAGGCAAAATTCACTAAGACTTCCTCAAAGAAGTTAGCACCTATGTCTACTACCACCGTGGGTACATCTACGAGGACACAGTCCAAGGTAAAGTCGAAGAAGAAAGTTCAGATTGTTGAGAAAGATAATGATCATGTTTGGAGTGGAGATGATGAGAAGGAGGTTGGAGAAGTGTCGATTGACATAGTTGCCATGTTTGGTAAGCGACATATTTTGAAGGGAAAATTGCTGGATGACCTGGAGGAGCCGGGTATGAGGTACTTAGTGGATTTTGTGGCAGCTCAAGGCTGTAAGGACATGGTCCTTCGCTTGAAGGGCAGGCTAGTCAGAAATGAAGTAGTGGAATTCATGGGGAATACAACTATGATTGGAGGAAGGGTTACATCGTTGGTCAGGGGATTTGAATTCTCTTTTGACGCACAAGAACTGGGAGTCATTCTAGACATTCCATCTGAGGTATATGATGATTATACAAGGCAGAGATGGCCTTGCTTGGATGGAATGGCCTCAGCACTTACCATCACCAGATTCTTTTGTGACAATGAAGAAGAGCCTGAACCCAGGGAAGTGTAAAAAAGCGAGATGAAGCCTGAACACAAGCTGTTCTTTGAGTTTGTTATTAAATTTCTGCTGCCAAGACAAGAGCGCAGGCACATTGCAAACTATATGGATCTAACGCTCATTGAATGCCTATATAGAGGCAAGAAGATCAATTGGCCATCTTTGATCATCCAGCTTTTGGACAGGGTGGTAAATAGCACCAAGGCCCATGCGATTCCTTATGGATCTATAATTACTGCAGTTCTAGGTCATTTTGGAGTTCCCACGAAGAAGGCTGAAATAGCTACTGCTAAGGATTTCTTTGGGAAGAACACTTTGCTGTCTTGTGATTACACTGTCAGTGCCCCGGCAGATGAACCTGGTTCATCTCGGAAGCAACCGGTAAACAACAAGGTCCGTACTCTGGTGCAAGAAAGTGAGCAAAAGGATATTGAGATCCTTCGCTTGAAGACTCACTTAGTTGAGGTAGAAGGTGAGCGTGATTCTCTAAAAGATGAATTAGCCAAGGAGAAGGAGAAAAATGAGAGTGTCTTACACCAAATGTTGTCTCTTCTCCAAACCAAGAGTCCTGCGTCGTCTACACTACCCCAAACTTAGGAATTTCCAGAACTACCCCCTCATATCCTATCAAGTGCCCTGTTCGGGACTGTGTTTAGTTGTTTGTTTCAGTTTTTTACTTTTGTCGTACTCATGTTTTGATTGTATTTGTTTTAATCTGTTTTGGTGTTGATCAACCATGTTAATTAAATGAAATCTTGGTTTTTTGATAAAATGTCTCTATTTATGATTTAGCTTACATTTTTGGTTTCTTGTGTTGATTAATCATGTATGCACCTGCAGTTGCCTAAAGTGGCCATGAGTAAGAATTAAATATTGGTAAGTATCATTTTTGCAACTTTTCGATGATGCAAAAAGGGGGAAGATGTGCTCCATTTATTGTTTCAATTTTTCAAAATTTTTTTGTAGTGATATTTATAATCTAATGAACCTGGTTCTTGATGATTAATGCTCAAAAAAATACAAGTGTTGGATGTGTATACATGATAAATGCACAGAGTTTGTCACCATCAAAAAGGGGGAATTTGATGGCCTATTTCACTGAATGGGTTTTGAAGATTGACAACAGGTGTCTAGTTGAACCGGGTCCGTCAGAGCACACACTTCTGAATGAAGCAGTTGGATCGCAAATCGTTCAAGTCTAGGGGATATTAGTGTTTTCTAAATATCAAAGAACTAAGTGAATGTCTCCTAATACGAAAAGGTTGCAAATTGATAGAGAAGACAAAAGTTGATTTCAGCTAGGACAGGAATAAAGGAAGGAAGTTGAGTTACAATCAAACTTGTCTACCAAGGAAGAGTTGGATCTGAATTGTATCATGGACTCAACAAACAGAATCTATAAATAATAAAAGTATTACTGCTGAAAGGGGGGACACACAAGTGCAAAAGTGAATCATGTTCTGAAGAAAAAGTTCCAGAGGTTTTGCAAGCAGAATTATTGTGCGATACAAAGGCTACAGTTGAACTAGAAGGAACAGTTTCATTGTTTGTATATCGAGTCTAGTTGATTGTAGTAGAAGTTTAAATATTGTATCTTATCAGCTTTATTAGAAGAAAATTGTAATATGTACAAATTGATCAAGTTAGAGTTAGCTTGAATTCTTTAGAAATTAGCTAGAGGCTAGTTGATACAAAGAGGATTAGAGTTAGTCCTAGGATTACAAAAGAGTTTATTTTGTAAGTCTGTTTTGGCTCAGTGTTTAGTGAAGATTTTGAGCAAATCCTACTAAGGAGTAGGTCGTGGTTTTTTCACCTTTTGAGCCAGGTGTTTTCCACGTAAAACTTCATGTGTCTTTACTATTACTGCTTAATTATTCCACAAACTGTAGTAAGTAGTACACTAAGAAAAACCAGTTTCTTCTTATTAGACAGCACTCGAAAATTGGGTACTGCACAATTAACTTATAATATTGTGTAGTATTGAAGTCTAAAATAAAACTACATATTCCTGGTTTTACAGGAATCAGGCCGTATGTAGTTCGGGAGTCGCCGACGAAGTATACCGGTGAAGTTTTACAAGGACGGGCAAAAAGTGCAAGGTTAGGTGAACAAACGGCGTAGTTGGGAGAACTTGAGCGGTACCGCTCCTGCATGGATGGCTACTGCTAACCGGATTACCTGCAAATGAACAATACAAGCACATATTGTGCGCAATTTAAACGTGATGCAAATTCCCGTTGGACTATGAATGCTGTCTTTGGACGGTGAAGGATGACGTCTTTAGACCATGATGTCCTGGGCCATGAATTGCTTGATGCAGGATTCGCAGACCATGAAATGATGTTCTCGGGCCATGAAGATGGTGCCTCTGAACCATGAAGCCTTTGAATAATGATATGCAAACTGATAAAAGAGATCCTCAGGCCATGACATGGTGTTCTCGGGCCATGAAGATGGTGCCTCCAAACGATGACGCCTTTGGATGAGTTTGCCATATTTTAGCCCATGAAGATGCAACAGTACGATGCTAACAAGACAGAGCTTAGTCTTATGAATTAAAGGGGCATAGCTTAGCCCGAAAAGAAAGTGAAGTAAATAATGCTAGAGGCAGTGGTTGATTTTTGAAAAGTAAATGGGAGGCAGCGTTTAGCCTCGGATAGCAAAATGGTAACCTTATGCAATGCAGATGCAGATGGAGGCAACGTTTAGTGTCGAAAGGCAGAATAGTAGCCTTATGCAAATTGGAAGGCAGAATAGTATCCTTATGCAAATGTAGATGGAGGTAGCGTCGACTACCGGGATCTCAACCGAGCCAGTCAGAAAGACGACTTCCCCTTGCCAAACATACATATCTTAATTGACAATTGTGCCAAGCACGAAATGCAGTCCTTTGTAGATTGTTTTGCTGGTTACCATCAGATTTCGATGGATGAAGAAGAAGCTGAGAAAACGGCCTTCATTACGCCGTGGGGAGTGTATTGCTACAAGATGATTCTATTCGGTCTGAAGAATGCAAGGGCCACTTACATGAGGGATATGACTACTATATTCCATGATATGATTCACAAGGAGATCGAGGTATACGTGGACGACGTCATCATCAAATCAAAGAAAGCTACTGATCACATGGAAGATCTGAGAAAGTTCTTCAACAGGTTAAGGAGATACAATCTGAAACATAACCCTGCAAAGTGTGGTTCGGGGTTCCTGATGGCAAGCTGCTAGGGTTCATTGTCACTCGTCGAGGAATAGAGCTAGATCCATCAAAGGTCAAAGCCATCCAAGAATTGTCTCCACCCAAAGAACAAAAGGGATGATATGAGCTTCCTGGGATGACTCAATTATATCAGCTAGTTGATAGCCCAGTCTACCGTCATTTGTGAACCAATTTTCAAAATGCTACGAAAGGATGATGCCACCAAATGGACTGAGGATTGTCAAAAAGCCTTCGACAGAATCAAAGAGTACCTCTCAACACCACCAGTCTTGGTACCCCCAGAACCGGGTAGACCCCTATTACTCTACTTGGCCGTATTAGATGGAGCTTTCGGTTGCGTTCTCGGGCAACATGACGAAACACGGAGGAAAGAGCAAGCAATTTACTACCTCATCAAGACGTTTACTCCCTCGGTATTCGCTATTAGAGCGCACCTTTTGTGCTTTGACTAGGGTCGCACAGAAGCTGAGGCATTATTTATGCGCCTACACAACGTACCTCATATCAAGGATGGATCCGCTCAAGTACATCTTTCAAAAGCCCATGCCCACTGGCAAGCTAGCTAAATGGAATATCCTTTTAAGTGAGTTCGACATCATTTACGTTACTCAAAAGGCGGTCAAGGGACAAGCATTAGCTGATCATCTTGCTGAAAATCCTGTGGGCGGAGAATACGAACCATTGAAAACGTATTTCCCTAATGAGGAAGTGTCATTCGTATGAGAGGACATTGCAGAATCCTAGGACGGTTTGAGGATGTTCTTTGATGGAGCCGCAAACTTCAAAGGCGTGGGTATTGGAGCAGTATTGATTTCGGAAACCGGTCAGCACTATCCGGTATCCGCAAAACTCAGATTCCCCTGCACCAACAACATGGCTGAATATGAGGCCTGCATCCTGGGGCTCAACTTGGACATCGACATGAATGTTCAGAAATTATTTATGATTGGTGACTCAGACTTATTGATACACCAAGTCCAAGGAGAATGGGCGACCAAGAATTCCATGATACTTCCATACCTACATCGTGTGCAGGAATTGAGAAGGAGGTTTACAAAGATTGAATTATGGCACGTTCCCAGAATCCAGAATGAGTTCGCCGACGCACTGGCCACCTTGTCATCTATGATCCAGCATCCAGATAAGAACTTCATTGATCCTATCCCGGTGGGGATCCACAATCAGCCTGCTTACTGCGCCCATGTTGAAGAGGAAGCAGATGGAAAACCTTGGTTTCATGACATTAAGGAGTACTTGGCAGAGGGAGAGTACCCAGAGCTTGCAAACGCTACTCAAAAGCGCACTTTTCGAAGGTTATCAAACAACTTCTTTCACAGCGGAGGAATCTTATATAGGAGGACTCCCGATCTGGGTTTGCTAAGATGTGTCGAGGCAAAGGAAGCAACGAAGTTGTTGGAGGAAATACATGCTGGTACATGCGGTCCTCATATGAACGGGTTTGTTCGAGCAAAGAAGATACTTTGGGTTGGTTATTTCTGGATGACCATGGAAACAGACTGCATCCAGTATGCCCGAAAATGCCATGGACGTAAAATACATGGGGATATTATAAAGGTACCTCCCAGTGAGCTTAATGCAACAAGTTCACCCTTGCCGTTCGCCGCTGGGGGCATGGATGTTATTGGACCAATCGAGCCTGCCGCCTCCAACTGACACAAGTTTATTCTGGTTTCCATTGACTATTTCACCAAATGGATCGAAGCAGCATCTTACAAAGAAGTTACTAAGAAAGTGGTAGCCGATTTTGTCCGCGACCACATTGTTTGTCGGTTTGGAGTTCCAGAGTCAATCATCACCGATAATGGTTCCAATATCAACAGTGATTTGATTAGAGTAATGTAAGGCCCCGGATAATTTTTCCAAGCGATATAAGATTCTGGGTGCCAGGTAGACTAATTGTAATATTTTTGTGTGCTTTAAATATGATGTAAATGAATTGGATGTGGTTAATAAGTGTATGAGTCATATAATAAGTTAGGTAAGGTCCAAGGGAAAGCCTAAGTCTAGGCAATATGGGAGAATTCCATAATAGGCTAAAATTCCAAAGGTATTTTCACTAGTCCACACTTTAAAGGAGAATACCTAATTATGTATAAAGTATTATGTGATGAATAACCTATAAAATGAAAGGTATTCAAGTCTAGTTTCCAACGCTTCAAACCGTTCGTCGTTTGAACATTCCTACGCAAAGTTATGGTCAAATTACCGAAGGCTGGAAAAAACGCGATCCTGTGTCGAATCTGCGATTGCAGAATCAAAATGCGATCCGCATTTTTGATCTGCAATCGCAAATCTGGTCGCAGACTGGGCCAGTGTAGCCCAGTTTTGGGCAGCAATCCTGCGATTCACTCTGCGGCCCGCATGTGTGTTATGCGATCCATTATGCGATCGCAGACCTTGTTACGGAGGCTTATTGTTCCTATTTTCATAACCCGACCCCATTTTCATAAATAGGTTTAAGGGCTTCATTTGGGGTCATTTTCTACTAGTTTTAGAGAGAAATGAGAGCATATAGAGAGAGAAAGAAAGGGCCTAACTTCATAATCATCCAAATCTTGCTCAAGTCTTCAAGAATCAAGAAAGATAATCATAGTTTGTCCTCCATCCGGGTAAGTCCTACTTCCAAAAATTCCATGCAAGAGGTTAAAGGTTCAAATATGTGGTGGGGGTTAGAAATAGGCCATGCATGTGGGACTAAGTTGTAGTATGTGATGTTAAAGAACTAATTTGGGTAGTTCATGTTAAAATTGGTTGAGGGAAGAGGGAATTACCATTTCTAAACCTTGTAGTCTACTTCACATGTTAGGTGTTTGATGAAATTCCTAAGAGAGTTACACCATGGGTAATCTTCCTAATTATTAATCGATTTCCGCTATCTCCATATAGATTATTATGGCTAGAGGTGTTGGTGTATTGTCTAAACTTAAGAAAAAGCTCTTTGAGGTATGTACGGTTAACTTTAATCTTTGTAAAATCGCTTTGTGGTGTCCGAGCATACGGTACGTGTATTGGCGTGACTATGTGCAAAGCTCGTTAATTGCTGAATACCTCGGTATGAAAGGATGTACTACCAAACGAAAGAATTGTTAACGAATCCAATTGTTGAATGTATATAAGTGCTAAATGCGGTGTAGTAAATAATGAAAGGGGAATGTGGATTTATCTAATGGAACTATATGTTGATGCTCGTTATATGCATGAACTTATCCATGTGAAGGAAAGTGGTACTAAATGAGTGAAAATGGTAATGAACTCAAAATTGTTGTAAGTATCTAAGTGTTGAGGGCTGTGTAGTGAATAATGGGAAAGAAAAGTGAATTGAATTGACTAATCTAAAGGGTTATGGAGTACCGTACATGACTCACTGCTTGGTAGAGATTATTATGCCTTGGATTTAACATGGCAAATCGGTTGTTATTAATTTACATTCTTGATGATGAAAATCTTTGTGACTGAATTGAAATATTGATGTTGCTATTAAATACATTGTTGAATTGCTACGTGTTGATTGCCTGAGTATGTGTATGTTGGGTGTTCTAAATATGTTGAGGCATGATGCCCTATTCTCTGATTGTCTAGTTGAATTCCATGTGTTATGTTATGCGGAATTGTGAAAGGATAATTTACTTGTGAATGTTTTACCATGTGTAAGGTTGGCTAGAATACTCTAATTATGCCGGTATGAAGGATTGGTAATAAACCCAAGTATGTGAATATGACTAAGTGCTAAGGGTTGTGAAATAATATTATTATACTACACTGATTGTGGTGAGGTCTTATATGACTCGTTGTTTTGGGCAAGATCTGGTGTGACTTGAAACCGTATGGGTGGTTGATTGTATTGAAATTATATCCTTATGATGAAATTTTCTGTGATTGAATTGTGAACTGTCATTGTTGATATGAGATATGATTGTCTGGTGGGATCGGGTTGCGCGCCGCAACAGGGGAGATAATGGTGAGAGGTGAGAAGTGATAAGGGTGTGATTGTGATTGTCAGGTGGGATCGAGTTGCACGCCGCAACAGTTGTCAGGTGGGATCGGGTTTGCATTCCGCAACAGGTGTAAGGTGGGATCGGGTTACACGCCGCAATATAAACACAACAAATGATTGTGATTGTCCGGTGGGATCGGGTTACACGCCGCAACAGAAACATAATAAATGATTGTGATTGACATGTGGGATCGGGTTGCGCGCCGCAACAGAAGAGATAAGGGTGGAATGTTGAGAAGGGATAAGGGTGGAATTGTGATTATGATTGTGATGAAGTGAGAATTGTGGAACTTCCATTGTCTTTCTTTCTATATCTTTGTGCAGTGATTGTGTGACTCTCTGTCTGTATCTTGCTTGTGCATTATTGAGTTTACTTAGAGTAAGTTTGTTCATACATACTAGTACTGTGGACTCTTGATGTTGGTTGTTTCTATTTTCTGTGCAATGCTTGTGAGTTATATTACTGTCTCTTATCCGTGTATTGCTTGATTGTACTTGGGATAAAGTTTGTTCATACATACCAGTACAATTCAAATGTACTGACGTCCCTTTTGCCGGGGGCGCTACATTCTTATGATGATTGTAGGTGGTTCCATAGCAGGTAATTCAACCCACTGACAGTAGTTCCTCCTCTCCATTTCGTCAGCTTCATTGGGGAGCCCCACTTCCTCTAGGGGCCATGTGTAGTTCATGCCACCTTCTATGAGTTTATTGTGTATTGTAAGGTATAGCCGGGGCCTTGTCACCGGAAAGTATTGGTTAAGTTCATAGTATTCGTATAGGCTCCGTAGACACAATGTGGGTAGTGTACATATATATTTTGGGTAAGTAATGGTACGGTTCTGAATCGTGATCCCCGTTGGTAAATTTTGTATGTATTTTGTAAGTATTTGGTATCATATGTTGGAAATGATAAAAAGTAGAAATGTATCCAAGTTGTAAATTTATGCTCAAGTCTAAATGGCTATTTCACATGAATAAGGTATATTGAAACCACGGGGTAACGTGTGGGATACGAAAGGCAATTCCAGGTCCGCTTTACTGGGGTCCTCCGGTTGAGTGCCAGTCGTGTCCCTCGGTTTTGGGGCATGACAAGTAATGTGTGAAAACTTCAAGATCAAGAATAAGAATTCTACACCATACAGACCTTAAATGAATGGAGCCGTTGAGGCTGCCAACAAGAACATCAAGAAGATATTGAGAAAGATGATAGAGAAGCACAAGCAGTGGCATGAGAATCTGTCATTCACCTTACTGGGGTATCGCACCATGGTTCGCACATCAACCGGGGCAACTCCTTACATGTTGGTATACGGTACAGAAGCCATCATTTCCGTTGAAGTTGAGATTCCATCTTTGATAATCATACAAGAAGCCAAGCTTTGCGACACTGAATGGGTAAGAAGCCGACATGAGCAATTGTCCCTCATAGACGGAAAGAGAATGAACACGGTTTTTCATGGTTAGCTTTATCCGAATAGAATGACCAGAGCCTTAAACAAGAAATTCAAACCAAGACGATTCACACTGGGGCAGCTGGTGTTAAAGAAAATCTTTCCTCATCAAGACGAAGCAAAAGGGAAATTCTCTCCCAATTAGAAAGGCCCGTACATGGTTCACCGAGTGCTAACAAGAGGAGCACTCATACTGGCAGAAATGGATGGGGAAATTTGGCCTAAACCAATCAATTCAGATGCAGTCAAGCGCTACTATGTGTAATTGTTATGCTTCTATCAATGTTGTAAATTGAACTACGCCTGACCTGATTCCCGTTTAAGAGGGGATACGTAGGCAGCCCTATGGGTTCGGTCATATTTTAATAAAATTTTCGTTATCCCCACGAATGGAAACTGGGGCAAAATGTTGAGGAGGACCCTCAATTCTTCGCAGCAAGAGAGGTTGCGATGTCTCGAACCGCGTCTTGGTCGTCGGTTCATCCAAAGAAATTATTTTTTATTATATGTTATATCATATTTTTATAAAACCATGCATATTTATTTCTTAAAAACAACTTGTCTTAGCAACGCTACCCTGTGGTACAAACAAAGTCATCATCATCAAGCAGACATGCCAATCCGAGCCAACAGGGATACGAACTAACCCTCCCCCTTATGGAACTCACGATTTTTCTTTGGATGCAGACACAAATACGGCAAAGCCCAAGACATCTCATTATCCCCACCAGACGCATGTTTCTCAAGGATACGCTCTCGATCTCATCGCACATGCCAACGCTTACTATTATCATCGTTGCAAACGATCATTGATTCACAACAATCGTATCATCGCACTTTATCACCAGCTAAGAACTCTTATTGTCGCTTTATTTTCTGCATTGCATAAAGCTACCATTCTGCCTTCCGATACTAAGCTTTGTCTCCGTCTGCATGAGATTAAGCTCTACCCCCATTTGCATTTGCATCTCTGCATAAGGCTACCTTTCTGCCTTCCGAGGTTAAGCTTTACCTCCATTTGCATTCGCATCTTTGCATAAGGCTACCTATTCTTCCGAGTTAATCTCTACCTCCATTTGCATTCGCATCTACATAAGGATACCATTATGCCTTCCGAGATTAAGCTCTGTCTCTGTCAGCATGAGGTTAAGCTCTACCTCCATTTGCATTCACATCTACATGAGGCTACCTTTCTGCCTTCCGAGGTTAAGCTCTACCTCCATCTGCATCTACTTCTTGCATAAGGCTACCTATTCTGCCTTCCGAGGTTCTACGCTACCTCTTTCCCCATCTTACTGCATTACGCTGAGCTCATTTCTACCTTATTCAAAGCAGTCATCTTATTTATTTACGCTTTTTTCGGGCTAAGCTCTGCCCTCTTTCTTCTCGCAAATCGCAAGACTAAGCTCTGTCTTGCAGACATTATACTACTGCATTCTTCATGGGCTGAAATATCGCCAACTTCTCCAAAGGCGTCATCGTTCGGAGGCACCATCTCCGTGGCCCGAGAACATCATTTCATGGCCTAAGAATCTCTTATATTCAACTTGCATATCATTATTCAAAGGCATCATGGTTCGGAGGCACCATCCTCATAGCCCGAGAACATCATTTCATAGCCTGCGAATCCCACACCAAGCGTTTCATGGCCCAGGACATCATGGTCTAAGGACATCATCCTAATTGTCCAAAGACAACATTCATAGTCCGACGAGAACTTGCATCATGTTTATATTATGCACAATGTACGCTTGTTCTCTATCTGCAGGTAACCCGGCCGGAACATCCAACCAGGCAGGAACAGACCACTCCAGTTCTCTGACATCACCCCGTAAAACCTTCCTACTTTTACTTTACCCTCGCACATTGCGTCCGTCCTTGCGAAACATCACCGGTATATTTTGCCGATAATCTCGGAACTACATACGACCAGATTCCTGTAAAACCAGGGATATGTAGGCTGCTTAGAAACCATAGTGCAGCCAAATTCTATCCCACAATTTCCACTAGGTCAAAATTGGCCATTATATCTTTACTCGACAACTCTTTCATCCTTCCCGGGTAAAGAGGGGCAGCTGTTGACACCCAATTTTTCCTCAAATTATTTTCCAACTGGTATATAAGCTTTCAAAATTACTCTTTGCAATAATGTGTATTTTTCCTAATTTTTCCATATTTTTACCTAAATTATTTCCCTGTTTATTTAATATTTCTCATATTTAAATAATTCATAAGTGGTGCTCTAAATAATCTCAAAATATTTTCAAGTTCAGTATATCATTCATAATCACTTTCTACTTATTAAAATCCAATTATTTCATAAATTGACCAAATTGAGTCTTATTTAATTACAATTACAATCATTTTGCAATTATGGTCTAATTAGACATTTTATACCTTTTAAAATTCTAATTTATGTTTCTTACATTTTTAATATTGTTTGATTATTGTAATTTTACCTATTTTAACTTAATTTTATTTTTATACAACTATTAGCTATTTTAATTAATAAATTATCTATTTTTACGGGTATTTAACAATTAGCCACATTATTTTAAATTCTAGCCACATTTAACCTATTCTCTAAACCCAATTAACCCCAACCCATCAGACTATTTAAACCAGCCCAATTCTAAAATTAACCCGGCCCTACCCCTGATTAAATATGAGTCGTTGATCAAATACGATCAACGGCCCAGATCATCCCTTTCCTTAATTAACCCTTACCTACCC
>ML295998.1:314-21885 GCA_005239495.1 Nicotiana undulata | reverse complement strand
ACTTTGATTTCCTGTTTTTAGGCCTAGAATCTAGTGATTAGGGAAGAAAAGTGGAAGAATTTCGTGTTAGGAACGCTTACCTATGAAGCTATGGAGGAATAGTTCTTCAAATTTCGACTAGGTGGGTTGGGGAAGAAGGAGAGTTGTGAAAAATGAGAGAAATCCCGAAATAGTTCTGTTTCTGGGTTATTAAAATTCACTGGAGGTATTTACCCTACGCGTTCGCGAGCAACTGGCCGCATTCACGCAGGGTTGACAGCTGGACCCTATGCGTTCGCGGAGCTAGGTCCGCGTTCGCGAAGGGTTGACTTCCTAGCCTTCCGCGTTCGCGAGCCACTGCTCGCGTTCGCGAAGAACAAAACCACCTTGCCCCCCGAACTCACCCTAAGCCTACGCGTTCGCACCCGTGGGGACGCGTTCGCGTAGAAGCACTGCCCAGTGCTCCGCGTTCGCGTCTCCCTCTACGCGTTCGCGTAGAGTAAAATCCCAGGCCTCAATAATTACCCTTCGCGTTCGCGAAGGGTATTACACCAGACACCAGCAATTATCAAAAACATCAGATTTTTCATGCATTTCACACCCCGTTAGCTATCCGAAACTCACCCGAGCCCTTGGGTATCAAAACCAAAAACACACACGACTCCCAAAATATCCTACAGACTTATTCAAACTTTTAAACCACCAAAATATCATCAAAAACATCGAATTAAACCTCAAAACTCTTAGAATTTTCTCAAAACTTCATAAAGCTTAATTTTTCCAATTTTGATACGAATCACGTCATTTCAAGTCTGTTTTACACCAAATTTCACATATAAGTCACATAACATATAATAAACCTGTTCCAGGCTCCGGAACCATAATACGGGCCCGGTAACACAGTTTTCACATAATAATTCATTTTCAAAATCCTTTATTATTTTCAGAAAACAATTTTCTTTAAAAATTTATTTCTCGGGCTTAGGACCTCGGAATTCGATTCCGGGCATATGCCCAAGTCCCATATTTTCCTACGGACCCTTCGGGACTGTCACATCACGGGTCCGGGTCCGTTTACCAAAAATGTTGACCAAAGTCAACTTTATTCAATTCAAAGTTCCATTTTTTTATCAAATTTTCACATAGAAGCTTCCCGGCTACATGCCCGGGCTGGGCACACATATCGAGGTAAGATTAATGGAGGATTTTGGGGCCTCGAAACACAGATTTAGCTAGAATTACCTAGGATGACCTTTTAGGTCATCACAGAAATAGAGTTCAACAGATTAGCAAAGCATGCTCCTATCTTTATCCCTGCAAAGAGGGAAAGGGTTAAAATTTTAATAGAGGGTCTTAATCCGTATAAAGTTATAGATAAGGTTTCTCATGTAGATAATAATACTTTTCTTAAGGTAGTGACACGGTTGGGGGATTCGTGTGATTTGTTTGACCTTAACCTTCAGGCCACCCCTTTTCCCCTTACTGGAATCATCACAGTTGGGGCAACCGTGCGACAGAGTTTGGAACTATTGGCACAGTCTAGGTTCAATTGTCTTCTCTAATACCCTTCAGTAAAGGGCCATAACTTCTTATAGGAATATAAGAATGAAGAACAATTTTAAGTTCTGGAAACTAGACTGAAAGAACTTTTATTTGGTATGTAGCCATAGCTCAATTTATTATAAATTGTAAGTTATGATTATTCGAAGTTAGGACATGTGTGGCTAAAGTCATGTTTATCCCTGAAATAATTCTAATTTCTTTTAAACATCTTCCTCTCCCAACCAAATATCCCTACAACCCTCGGAACATAATGTTTTGGTATTTTTTTTAAGCAAATCCACCAGGCGATGTGCCTAGGGCTACCTCTTATATATATATATATATATATATATATATATATATAATAAAACAACAAATGTCAGGAGGTCTTACAAAGTTAAAGAAATAGGCTTTGATGTATACATAGACCCTATTATCAAATGTGGGTGAGATACTCAAAAGCGACATTACATGATGAATTAAAATGAATTTACTCAGAATAAAAACTAGTCGACGAAGCCCGTTACATTTGAGGTCGTGATCTGTTTTGCTATACAAATCTTACGAGACTACATAATGTTATTGCAATGGGATATTGCGATTCTAAGGGGGTACGATGCAATCTTTATCAAAGAATATCATACGGATTTCCCCCTACTTCGATTCGTCGTTACATGTTTTTTCGCAATTAACGTATGTTAGAGGGAGTGTCAAGAGAATTGGTTCAGTTATGTTAAGGCTATCCCTACTTTCATTTTTGCATGATCCATATGATACAGATGAAATGAGCAAATGCACAACTTTCATAAATGACTCTATTCATAGAAGTACTAGAAGTGCCTATATTCTTGGTTCTCCATGTGTCCTATTATTCTATCATATGTTCATGGGTCTCATAAAATACGTAAGTTGATAAATTTTACTTCATGATATTACTCGAAGGCACAATGGTCTTATGACATTCCTAGAGATGTTATGGACGTACATCTCATGCATTGCATTCATTTATACATGTACATTGACCCATGACCAGATGGTGTTATATACGTGTATATGTATATGGAATATGGGAAACGTTTACGGCGTTATATATGCACCACCACCTGATCAGCTGGTATACGTTGATGATTTTTTCCACAGTGGCCGAGATGATTGTTGATACCCAATTTTTCTCAAATTATTTTTAGATTTTGCATATATACCTTTAAAATCACTTTTTATAATAACTGGTATTTTCCCATAATTTTTCACATTATTATCAATTTACTTTCTAATTTATTCAATACTTTACATCCAATAATTATTAATAAATTGCATTATAAATAATTTAAAAACATTTCTTGGGTCAATTTAGCATTATTTGGCTATAATTACAACAATTTTGCAATTATAGCCTAATTATACATTTTATACCATTTTAATTCAATAGTTAGTCATCTTATATTTTTTATATTAGTTAATTGCCTTAATTTCACCTATTTAAATTATAGCCTAGTTAAATTCAATTTCAGCCTATTGAAACCAGCCCAAACCCACTAAAGATACCCGGTCCAGACTTGATATAATCTTGGCCGTTGATCGATTTTTATTAACGGNCCCCGATCTCTCATTCACTCCCTTCACACTCATCTCTCTACTCTCTCTCTATCTCCAGGTTCTCTCTAGAACCTTCCCGTCTCTTCATCTCCGATAAACACTGTCCACCTTCTCTGGTCACTTCCCCCGCCCGAAACCATGGCCTCTCATTATCTCTTGGCCCTTGCTTCACCCCATGCCGATCTAATGATACCCTGAGTCCCTCAGGCGAACCTGGAGCGGTTCAATTCCTCCCATGGTCCCTCATGCCGTTTTTCGGCCCTCCGGCCGTCGGAGTAAGGTCTGTGACTTTTCTGGCTAAAGCTGGTGACATGTTTCAGGTTTCCTTGTTTCTATGGGTTCTCTGAAACCCTAACTCCTAATATTTTCCTATTTCCTTTATATCTGCCTTAGATCTATGTATCTTATGAAGCTGTTACATGTTTCCTTCAAAAAACCTTCCTATTTCTAAACGATCTTTCATCTCAAAATTAGGGTTTTCGAACCCCTTTTCAAAAATGATTTCCCTTCAGATTTTAAGTATTATTTTATGTTTTTCGTTATGTGTAAGCCTTTCTCCTTTTTGTGTCTGAGTTGTTTCGTTATAAAAACCCTAAAGTCTTGACTTTAATCTGTGGCTCTGAGTTTGCTTCCAACAATATGTTTATCTGTTCTATCATGTTCGCTATGTCCTCTTGAATACTCTGTGATTTCGTGATGTTTTTACCCCATGTTGCTTGTTAGGGTTTCTGGCTGCTATTACCCATGCTTACTCTCTAGTTCTACTCTATTTTGTTCATCGATACCTCTAAATCTTTACTTTTCCCTTCTTGTATTATGCTTATTCAGTGATTCATGTCATGCTCTATGTAAATCCCTAATTCCATGTGATTTTACCCTAGTTTAATTACTAGGGTTTTTTATTCTCTCACGTTGTGTGTTTACTCCGTATAATCTGTGTTGATTCCTAAATCAGTACTACTCCTATTTGAATCCCTAATTTCCTGTGATTGATTTCCTTTAATTGATTTCCTGTGATAGTATCTTTACTAGTTTCCGACCTTTAGTTATTCCTTGCCTTATTACATGACTGATCTTAATCTCAATTGATTATCACAGTATTGCCTTGATTAAAACCTTATGAACCTGACCCCAGTTTCCTACTATGTGTTTACTATATTCGAAATATTTCTCTATTTGTTGTACACGATTCCTTTCCTTACTTACTACGTATTATGACCGTTTGAAACTAACTCCCTTAATTTAGGGAGTACTTGCACTGATTTTACAACTAATTGATTCTTTGAGTTCCATAATTACTGGGCAGTCTAAGTATTACCTTATTTTACCTAGATTAAAAGCGCTATATATACGACTCTCATTAACAGTCTTGACACAGACACAGACTGTGCTACTCTCTCTCACATCTAAACGTGCTCTTTATTCTCTCTTCGGTGCTGCTTGCTACTACTTTGAGTTAGCCGGCTGCAAGCTAAGGCTAACTACTGTGCATGTCCTATCTTCTGCTTTTTGTATACTGCTTTATGCACCCTACTGGTATGTTTAATTCAGATTTCAGTTCTCAAACCAATATGTTTATATTACTAGTGCAATTCATTGTGTTCCTCATCTTTTTTTTACTTACTATTCTATTGTTCAACATGTAACTAGGATCTCGGATTCCATCTAGTAGGTCAAGTTCTGCCTTATTTGTTAGCATGCCCTTGTGTGTTCCAGACCTGCCTTCATGTAAAACTTTCTGCTTATGTTTGGTAAACTCTACTATATTTGGTCTTGTTATGATAATTACATGCTTTACTGTGTCCCCAATCCCATGAATCCCTAGGAATTCCTGATTGTGGGCTGCCTACTACATGTTTGTCACTTTGTGATCTATGTGTCCCCAATCCCTGATACCCCCTGCGTGAAAGTTTGGGTGTTGAACCTGTCTTGGTTCTTTGTTCCATGGGTAAGGATTGAACCTGTTTGATTTTGAGGATTGTCTGTTACCCTGCTCTTCTCAAATATGTTTTACTAAGATAACTCTCTCTCCTATTCTTTTTAAACAACTATTTCAATTGAGTCTTTCTTTTCAACAGGAAACTGTTTTCTTACTTCAAAACTATGTTGAGTGCTCTCACCCTACTCTTAGACTACTAGATTCTGCCTTTTGTGTGAGCATTGCTTTGGGACCTTGAGCTCCCTCTGAACATTGACACACAAGAGCTGGCCTTTCCACCCTGCACTTATTCTATCTTGGTTATGAAATCTGCGTGTGAGCACTGCCCAGGAGCCCTTGAGGTCCTTGGGGAACTCTGACACACCCAGATTATGATAAAGGTTGTGAAACAATGCATGGAACTGAAGACCTGGAGACTTGGCCTATTATGAAGGCTTCCTATAGTTAACTTCTTCTTTTCTTACTTTTATTTATGTAATTCATATTCAGAGGCTTGTAATAATTATTTGTAAAGACAACTTTAGGTTTGGATAGTGAAAATGGGTGGGTGATTTGCATGTTGTATTATAATTAAGGGTAGATATCATATTTCTAGGTTTATTTTTCTATATGTGCAATAGCAACCATGTTTAGGTACAACATGCCAAGCATGTCATGCATATCATTTTACTTAGGATTTATGGGTATTGTATTCAGCATCTCATTACGCTCAGAAATCCTGTTTATAGGGTTAATGATAGCAACAAAATTGCTATTATGTGATTATGTCAACATGTTCTGAAATGTAGTTAAGGAATCCTGCCTTAGGATAAATAAATCAACGATAATTGTTATTCATGCACTCACCATGCTGCAACCATGATATATACGTAGAGGCCCTGCTTCAGGTAAACAACGATTAAAACTGTCATTCTTGCCTATCTCGAAACTATGCATAGCTTAAATGTGCATCTAGAAATCCTGTTTAAGTTATTTTGCATCATGCTGCATTAGAGATCATGCTTTAGGGTCGTACTTATTCAATCACATCTAGTTTAAATACACGTCTAAAATTTCCTCCTGTTCTACAAACTAGCCAAAATTAGTCTATCTACAACACTTAGAACTGCCTGTTATTAGGTATACGACCTGAAACTGTTATCAACTATGAATACTGCTATACGCCTAGGCAAGCCTTAGGTAATCAACTATAAGAAATAAAACCAGATCTTTCTTTGTGATTATATTTAACTATCAGCATATTAAAATCAGTAGGCAAACCTGATTAAGACTCCTTCTCTGAGTTATGTAATAAATCTGACTTTGCTATTGTCACTTAGACACCATGCCTAGGATATGAATCTAGACCTTAATTGTGTATGAGACATGCTGTCTATGTGTATTGTGTGTGGAGGAATACTTGAGCCTTTATATGCTTTTCCACGCTTTTCCCCTATCTGCATTCCTACTTGTTTATTATATGTCGCCTTAGCATTTTCACCTTTAAAAACCAGAGGGTATTCCTAGCACCTCCCTTATAGGATAGAAGTCCCAAAATCCTCCGGGACTGACAGGAAAGGGACGGGTAACAGCATGTAATAGAGTTTGTGACCAACACGCACTTTAGTTACCTTCACGAGGCGGGAAAGGGTAGAATATGGACATGATGACCGGTGCGCTAATACCACGTGTAGCCCCTCTTTGAGGAGTGTCATACCGGGTATTGAATTGATGTGATCCATATTATAAACAAACCTAGGACATCCCTTTACTCTTCATAAAGTGCGTTTAGATTGAAATTCTCTTAAAAAGCTAGTTTCTCATTAACTGTCTTTTCAAAACATCTGTGCTTAGACCTAAATCCCCTATTATTTGAGCCTTACTTGATTATTTGCTAAACTGTACAAATTCACAAAAGCTTTTTGGCCGGGAACCACACTTGTGGATCCTGAGGGGTGCCTAACATCTTCCCCTTAGGATAATTTCGAGCCCTTACCCTGTCTCTGGTTATCAACGTAGTTATAAATGTACCCCTTTGGTGCCCTAACGCACCTCAAAAATCATTAGGTGGCGACTCTCCAAAAATGCAAAACCTCTTTCCCAAAAGGAACGAGTTGTCTCAACCAAATTTCATAAACCCGGACTCCGCGAGGAAAATGGGGACGTGATAGCGTGGCGACTCTACTGGGGAATTCTTAGGCTTTTACCATTTCAAATTGTTTTGTGAATTTGTACCTCTTCCCATTACCTTTATGTGCAATTACTTGTCTATTTCTTTAAGCATTTAATTTTCTTCAAGAGTAACTGACATGTTTTTCCTGTTTCCTTCCTTTGTAACCGCTTTTTAAATTATGAATTGTTGTACTTATTGCTTTTGTAACGTGCAAATACATGTCTACATGTTTTACTGTCTATTGCATAATTAGTATTCCACATCATACTCAACTTGTGCCAAACAAATACTATAGCAACGCTTGATAAGTGGTTGCGCCCTTCCTATATCATTACCCCCTAAATTCGGAAAGGCTTATTTGCGCTAAAACTAGTCGATCAGTGGTGCAGTCGATGGTTCCGCGCCTTTCTCCCTTGAGTTGTCTGCTCAAGGGTACCAGTCTAAAACCACATAGAAAACGTACTTCGTTATACTGTTGCATGCATCATGGTCAAACCTAGCCAGGCTAAAGTGTTGCACGCACAATAGCCTTTAAGATAGCCTTGTCCAAAAGTCCATTGGGTTTCCCTAAACCCAAAACGGACATCATCACGTTCTATGTATTTATTTGGAGAATCGATGCTTCATGATAATTGTTGATGTTAAATAGTTGAGTCTGGTGGGGGTAAGGGTCTAACCTTATTTGCCTTGCAGAAATATGAGGCACGAAGTCCCCAGGTTCGGCATGGTCTCCAATATCCACCCAAGACTGCTGAGTTGGTGGGAAGATTTGCACTCTAGTGATAAAACTCTCGTCAGAAAATATTTGGGCAATCTACCATCTCTCCTAGAAATCCAGCCTAACAACATGATAATAAAGGCTGCTACTTTGTTTTGGGATTGTGGAAAAGTCGTGTTCCAGTTTGGGGACATTGAAATGACACCTTTTCTAGAGGAGATAGGGGGACTGGCCGGCCTAGTGTGGGAAACCCCGGGGTTTCTAATGCCTGAGAACCACACAGGCAAGGGTTTCCTTAAAATGATGGGTTTGAAGAAGAATGCAGAACTGGTATGCTTAAAAGAATCGTACATCCCTTTTGACTATTTGTACGAAAGGTACGGTCACAGCAAATCATATCGTACCTACCATAATGAGTTCACCGTCACATCCTTGGGACACATCCATCGTAGGGTATTCGTTTTCATGTTTTGCTTCTTGGGTCTGATCGTGTTTCCAATGAAGAAAGAGAGAATCCATACTAGGCTGGCTATGGCAACCTAGACCCTAATGGAGGGGATTGGTGGGCAGACATTCAGCATTGTACCCATGATCATTGCAGACATATACCGATCCTTGGAGAAGTGTCAACAAGGAGCATGACACTTCGAAGGCTGTAATCTACTACTTCAGCTTTGGCTCATAAAACATCTCCAAAAGGGCGAATACCGACAAGAAATTCATCGAAAGGACTGCGTTGACCACATCGTTTTCCACTATCGAAAGCGAATGAATTACATCCCCGACATGTTCTCTCAACCTGAGAATGCCAAGGGATGGGTTGAGCTCTTTGATAATCTAACTGAAGAACAGGTTCAATGGATGTTTGAGTGGTTTCCGACAAGGGAGTTCATTGCCCGGTCCAGAAATGCACCGTTCCTGATACTGATTGGTCTAAGAGGAAAGTACCTTTACATCCCTCTTTGAGTTATGAGACAAGCAGGAAGGAAGCAAGTCATACCCAGGGTCGACAAGATTATCCATCTTCGAGCTGACTTCCAAAATGATGATAGTCCTCACATGTGCCACGCCTAGCACATGTGGCACTGTAAGATCGTGATGGAGAAAGATACAATTGAGCCAGACAGATATCATGTCGGTTGTACCCATTTCTATTCTGGTTGGCTGGAAGACAATTGGGATAGTCTGGACAAGCCAGGGTTCGTTCAGGCCACAAAATTATAGTTGAAAAGGCCGAAGCGCAAGTCAAATACAACCAGCTGCGCAAAAGGATCCGTGAGTGCTAGATCAAACACCGTGAGATACATGAGTCCAACAAAAAGCTGATTGAGGAATTGAAAGATATGGCTATCAGCACCAACAAGCGGTTTGGAAACTTGGAACGAGGCATAGTCGAGCTGGAGGAAAAATTCCTCAAAAGGGTTGTAGACTGTCAAAAGGCTGAAGGGAGCGAAGGAGGACATCTAGCCAGAGCATACCTGTTGTTGGGACTTCGCGAGTTGGGGAAGTTGTTCGAAGGAAGCGAGAATGCCGAGTCTGTGGAGGGTCTTTCTGGGACCAAGTAGATAGGAATGTCTTTCTTTTGCTTTATCAATGTAATTAGGCCAATGGCCATTAGTGACCTTTACTTCCTATTTATTTAGTTCCGTTTTGGGATTCATCTATTTTTATCAATAAAATGAGGCATTTAGCATTCTAAGTTCTCCAAATCAATTTGTCGCTAGGCCTACATCGGGCACAAAGAGGTTCCCAAATTAGAACGCGCTTTACATTCCCACACTATGTGTTTCAATATTGCAATACTTATCATAATCCTCACTGACTTGGCTACTTTTTGTTTTGTTTTCTTTATTTTTATTATTCCCCTCCCCAATGGTTAGTTCGTGAACTCTTGCATCATCAGCTTACCTCACAAGATCCAGGGGCCCTCCACCCACTCCTCCTCCTAGTCCTCCTAAAGGCAAGAACAAGGGCAAGAATAAAATGGAAGATTTAAACAACATCAGGAAGGAGAACACAACTAAACGGGTAGAGGCCGTTGAGGACCAGGGTATTCGGGTTCCTGATGAGAATGTGTCACAGCTTGAACAGAAACTATTGAACATTCCAAGAAGAGCTCGATCAAGTTCGAAATCTGGCCAACCTATCATTTTCCCTCAACGTCCCAGACGTTCACTTTCCCAACACTCAAAACCCTACACCTCCACAGAATGTCCCAAAACGGAAGAATCATCCCGCACCTCGCCATCACGCTAATCCACAAAAGAACCAGTGTAACACCTACCATACCCCAAATAATACTCCACTACTTATCCCACAACCTCAAGACTCCACAAACGACCATTTCAACAGCCATGCATCAAGCCACCCTAACAATCCTATATATGTGGAGACCATGCCACACTCCACTCCACCTACCTCATACACACCTGAGTCTGATGAAAAGGACCTGCTTATCAAGAGGTTGGCCGAGGAACTTAGGAAATTGACCAGTCGGGTTCAAGGCGTTGAGGGAGTCAAGGGAGTCGAAGGGCTAATCTATGAGGACCTCTGCATACAACCTGATGTCGAACTGCCTGAGGGGTACAAACCTCCAAAGTTTGAAATGTTCGATGGTACAGGTGATCCAAGGGTCCATTTGAGGACCTATTGCGACAAGCTTGTTGGATTAGGGAAGGATGAAAGGATCCACATGAAGTTGTTCATGAGGAGTTTAAAAGGTGATGCATTGTCTTGGTACATCAGCCAAGATCACAAGAAGTGGTCGAATTGGGTGAGCATGGCATATGACTTTATGGATAGATTCAGATTTAATACAGAGAACGCACCAGGCGTGTTCTACATCCAGAATTTGAAGAACAATCCCACGGAGACATTTCGTGAGTATGCCACTCGCTGGAGGTCCGAATATGCTAAGGTCAGACCCGCCTTAGAAGAGGAGCAAATGAACAAGTTCTTTGTCCGGGCTCAGGACCGGCAGTACTATGAATAATTGATGATTATTAAGAACCACAAATTCTACGATATTATCAAGCTGGGGGGAAAGGATGGAAGAAGGTATTAAAAGTGGCATGGTCACAAATTTTGAAGCCTTGCAAGCTACGAATAAGGCTTTACAGTCTGGTGGTGTGTCCAAGAAAAGGGACGTGGGAGTTGTGATGGTTGCACAAAGAACCAAATCCCCACTCAAATACCAAACTTACGTAACACCTTCACTCACATATCAACCGACCCCAAATTACCAAGAACCCTCACCGCCATAACAAGCTCCACCACCCACTTATCAATCACCTCTGCCACCTACATATCAACATGCTTCACCCAGATACTCCCAACCCGCTACTGTCTACCGCACTTACAACCCTCAACCATCCCATTATCAATCACCCTCTGCACACCAAAACTTCCCTAAACCTCGACCTAATTTTGATCGCAGGCCTCCAAAACAATATACCGCCATCGCTGAACCCGTCAACCAGTTGTATGAGAAGCTCAAAGCTGCTGGTTATGTCACACCCATCTCAGCTGCAACCCCTGAAAATCCTTCCTAGTGGGTTAACCCAAACAAATCTTGTGCATACTACTCCAGCATGAAAGGACACACCATCGACGAATGTCGTTCTTTGAAAGACAAAATACAGTCCTTGATTGATAACAAGATCATTGTGGCAAAAGAATCCGCTCCAAATGTCCACAATGATCCTCTACCAAACCATAAAAGTGGAGGTATCCACATGATCGAAATAAAAGATGACTGGGATTCTGAGGGATCGATAGAGTTGATCGTAGAAGGCGATAACCCAAAGGACCAGCAATCACTCTTTATCCGAGCATAGTCCAGATTCAACCGTCTGGGGATGCTGAGGTAAATATGTCCATACCTCTTGATTATGCATTAGCACCATCTGCAAAGGCACCAGTACCAATTGATGTTGAATTTGTGTCTCCGGCAAATGCACCTGGACCATTTGAGGTTGCAGTCTTGCCACTCAAGGCGTGTGTTCCATTAGAAGTGAGGATAGCCGCACCGATCCCAGTGGCAATGACAACCACGCCACCCTTCTATACAAATGCTATACCTTGGAACTATATAGCCGAGGCGAGAAGGAAAGGCAAGGTCAAGACTGAAGAAGCTGTCGCAGCACAGGGTATGACAAGAACTGGTAGAGTCTATACTAATCAAGCAAGCAGGGTTCCAATTGGCCTCCCCTTATGGAGACAAGTTCGGACGATCTCTGGAGGAAAGTACAGCCCAAGGAGTACTCGGTCATTGACCAATTGAACAAGACGCCAACACAAATATTCATTCTCTTATTGCTTCAGAATTCGGAGACTCACATGAGTGCTTTGTTAAAGGTGTTGAACGAAGCATATGTGCCGAACAATATCACCAGCGGGGATACGGCCAATATGGTGGGCCAAGTGTTGGAAATCCATAAGATCACTTTTCATGAAGACGAGCTGCCACCTGAAGGGCTGGGGCATAACAAAGCATTGCACATCACCGTACAATGTGAAGATTATTTCATCACCAGAATCCTGATCGATGGAGGATCCAGTCTTAACATCTATCCACTGATAACACTCAAGAAAATGGGTAAAGGGATGCATGAGATAAAGGATGGAGCAATCAATGTGAAAGCTTTCGATGGTTCTCAAACGTTCACCATTGGTGAAATTAGCATGTGCCTTCAAATGGGGCCAACTTGGTTCGAGGTCGATTTCCAGGTAATAGATGTGCCAGCATCTTACAATTTGCTGTTGGGATGGCCATGGATCCATGCTGCTGGGGCCGTAGCATCAACACTGCATCAGGTTGTGAAGTTTGAATGGAACCACCAGGATGTGACTATTCACGGTGATGGTAGCAACCCTATTTACAGCCGCCAGACTATTCTGGCAATCGAGGGAAGAGGGAAGCTAGGTGGAAAAACATACCACCACATTGAACGGGTCAATGCTATCGACAAAGACAAATGGTGGTATAGCAAAATCGAAAGCATACTAAGTTGGAGTGGGTACGAGCCTGGCAAAAGGCTCGGCAAGAGCCTCCAAGGAATCTCTAAACCCATAAAGCTCAAGAAACATGGTACTACCTTCGATTTGGGATATGAGTACACCTGGGAAGAATTCAATAGCTGGTCGCCACCTTGGCGCGGTCCTTACTACCCACGGGATCAGCCGATACCGCATCTGGAGCAGACCTTCCAACAGGCTGGCATTATCTATAGGTCAGATGAAGAAGAGGCACTTGCAGCATTGAGGAACTTATTCTTGAAGGACAGTGACGTGGATTGTTGTGTTATTCTCGAGGAGGAGGGGGAGGAAAGCCCTTCCATACATGCCATGAGCAGAGGAGCTTATCTCAAGAACTGGACCGTCAGAATAGCCAGAGCCCGACGAGCCTCGGGGTAGCAAGCCTAAAAAAAGCATTGTTCATTGTTTTCACTAAATAATTTTCCTTTCGCATTTTTCAATTCCTGCAATAAGATCTTCAATGTTAAAAACATTTACCCAAGTTGTCGAAAGCATTTTCTTTTAAGATTAAGTTTTTATGAACTAATATATTTATTATTGTTGTCTTCTCTCACTACTTTATTTATACAGCATCACGATTACTTGTCTTGATGAACCAATGAATGTGACATGCAACGAGACAACGCAACAAACGAACATTGATTTAGAAGAAGACGATATACCTAACGAGATTGTTAAATAAGTTGAGAATTTTGAGAATAGACCTAATTCCAACCTGGACGAGACCGAAGTTGTCAACTTGGGAGATTCAGAAAATGTCAAGGAAACTCGCATCAACATTCATTTGTCACCGTCAGAGAAGAGGGATTACATAGATTTTCTAAAGGAATATGAGGACATATTCGCATGGTCGTACGATAACATGACTGGTCTGAGTACATCTATAGTGGCTCACAAGCTGCCAACCAATCCAATGTGTCCACCAGTCAAGCAAAAGCTTAGAAAATTCAAGCCCGATATGAGCTTGAAAATCAAGGAAGAAGTTACCAAGTAGATCAACGCCAAGGTTCTCAGGGTAGTTGAATACCTGACCTGGTTAGCTAACATTATACCAGTTCCAAAGAAGGATGGGAAGGTCAGAGTTTGTGTCGACTACCGGGACCTCAACCGCGCCAGTCCAAAAGACAACTTCCCTTTGCCAAACATACACATCCTGATTGAAAATTGCGCCAAGCATGAGCTACAGTCATTTGTGGATTGCTTCACTGGTTATCATCAGATCTGGATGGATGAGGAAGACTCTAAGAAAACGGATTTCATTACACCGTAGGGAGTATACTGTTATAGGATAATGTCATTCGGCCTGAAGAATGCAAGGGCCACCTACATGAGAGCTATGACCACTATATTCCATGACATGATTCACAAGGAGATCGAGGTATATGTTGATGATGTTATTATCAAGTCCAAGAAATCCACTGATCACATAGAAGACTTGAGGAAGTTCTTAAATAGATTGCGGAAATACAATCTGAAGCTGAATCCCGTGAAGTGTGCATTCGAGGTTCCTACCGGTAAGTTGCTCGAGTTCATCGTAAGCCATCGAGGAATAGAAATGGATCCGTCAAAGGTCAAAGCCATTCAAGAATTACCACCGCCTAGGAACAAAAAAGATGTGATGAGCTTCTTGGGAAGGCTTAACTACATCAGCCGATTCATAGCACAGTCTGGAGTTATCTGTGAGCCGATCTTCAAGATGCTAGAGAAGGACGCCGCAACCAAGTGGACTGATGATTGTCAAAAGGCCTTTGACAGAATTAAGGAGTAACTGTCAATGCCGCCAGTCCTAGTACCACCTGACCCAAGTAGATCTTTGCTACTCTACCTTGCAGTGTTAGATGGAGCCTTCAGTTGCGTCCTGGTACAACACGATGAAACAGGGAGAAAGGAGCAAGCAATTTATTATCTCAGCAAGAAGTTCACTCCGTCCTCGGTATTCTCTCTTGGAACGCACCTGTTGCACTCTAACTTGGGTCGCTCAGAAGCTGAGACATTACTTCTGTGCCTATACCACATATCTCATATCAAGGATGGACCCCTTGAAGTACATCTTTCAGAAGCCCATGCCCACTGGCAAGCTAGCCAAGTGGCAAATCCTGTTGAGTGAGTTCGACATTGTTTACGTGACTTAGAAAGAGGTCAAGGTACAAGCACTGGCAGACCACCTTGCTAAGAACCCCGTGGATGAAGAGTACGAACCCTTGAAAACGTAATTTCCTTATGAAGAGGTATTATTCATAGGAGAAGACATTGCAGAATCCTATGACGGTTGGAGAATGTTCTTCGATGGAGCAGAAAATTTTAAAGGAGTCAGCATTGGAGCAATCCTAATATCATAAACCGGTCAGCATTACCTGGTGTCTGCCAAACTCAGATTCCCCTACACCAATAATGTGGACGAGTATGAAACCTGCATCTTAGGGCTCAAAATGGCCATTGACATGAACGTTCAAGAGCTGCTAGTGATTGGAGATTCAGACTTACTTATACATCAGGTACGAGGGGAATGGGAAACCTAGAATTCCAAGATACTGCCGTATCTACACCACGTGCAGGAGTTAAGAAAGAGGTTCACGAAGACAAAATTCCAACATGTTCCCAGGATTTAGAACGAGTTCGCCGATGCATTGGCTACTCTGTCCTCTATGATTCAGTATCCAAACAAGAATTTCATTGATCCTATTCATGTGCAGATCCATAATCAACTAGCTTATTGTGCCCATGTCGAAGAAGAAGCAGACGGAAAGCCTTGGTTTCATGACATCAAGGAATACTTGGGAAAAGAAGAGTACCCAGAGCTTGCAAATCCTACTCAGAAACGCACACTTCGGAGACTATCCAACAACTTCTTTCACAGCGGAGGAATCCTGTATAGGAGGACTCCCTATTTGGGATTATTAAGATGTGTCGACACAAAAGAAGCATCCAGTCTACTAGAGGAAATTCATGTTGGGACCGGCAGTCCACATATGAACGGTTTTGTCTTAGCAAAGAAGATACTCTGGGCTGGTTACTTTTGGATGACTATGGAAACAGACTACATCCAGTATGTTCGGAAATGCCACCGCTGTCAGATACATGCAGACATGATAAAGGTACCTCCAAACGAGCTTAATGCAACAAGCTCACCATGGTCGTTCGCCGCATGGGGCATGGACGTTATTGGACCAATCGAGCATGTCGCCTCCTAATGGACACAGGTTCATCCTCGTAGCCATCGACTATTTCACCAAATGGGTCGAAGTAGCATCCTATAAAGCAGTGACTAAGAAAGTCGTAGAAGACTTTGTCCGCGATCAGGTTGTTTGTCGATTCGGAATTCCAGAGTCGATCATTACCGACAATGGTTCCAATCTCAACAACGACTTGATGAAAGCTATGTGTGAAACTTTCAAGATCAAACACAAGAATTCCACAACTTAGAAACCTCAGATGAATGGAGCTGTAGAGGCCGCCAACAAAAACATCAAGAAGATACTAAGGAAAATGATAGAAAAACATAACCAGTGGCACGAGAAACTATCATTCGCCTTGCTGGGATATCGCACCAAGGTCCTCACATCGACCGAAGCAACTCCTTGTATGTTGGTTTATGGTACAGAGGCTGTCATTCCCGCTGAGGTAGAAATTCTTTCCTTAAGGATCATACAAGAAATTGAGCTCAGCGATGCTGAGTGGGTAAAGAACCGTTATGAGCAGCTAGCCCTCATAGACGGAAAGAGAATGAATGCAGTATGCCATGGTCAACTTTATCATAATAGAATGACCAGAGCCTTCAACAAGAAAGTCAAGCCAAGACAGTTCACACCGGGGCAGTTGGTGTTGAAGAAGATTTTTCCACATCAAGATGAAGCCAAAGGGAAGTTCTCTCCCAACTGGCAAGGTCCATACATGGTTCACCGAGTGCTGACAGGACGAGCTCATATACTTGCAAAAATGGACGGAGAAGTCTGCCCAAAGCCAATCAATTCAGATGCAGTCAAGCGTTACTATGTATAATCTTTTATGCTTTTAATCAATGATGTAAATTGAACTACGCCTGACCTGATTCCCGTTTAAGAGGGTATACGTAGGCAGCCCTATGGGTTCGGTCACAAATCAATAAAAATTTCATTTTCCCTCACAATTGGAAACTGGGGTAGAAATTTGAGGAGGATCCTTAAAATTCCGAAGCAAGTTCAGCCGATCGCCGCACTAGCAACATTCAAAAGCGTTCACCTATCAAACTGGAGCGGAATTTTGAGGAGGACCCTCAAAATTCCGTAGCAGGAGAGGTTGCAATGTCTCGAAACGTGTCACGGTCATCGGTTCATCCAAAATCATTTTAAATTTATACATTATGTTATACTTTTACAAATCATGCATGAAACAAGATTTGTTTAGCAACGCTATCCCAACGATATTGACAGTATCACCAGATCAAGCCGAACAAGTCAAGCAAAGTCAGCGGGGATACGAACTAACCTTCCCCTTACAAAACTCACGATGTTTCTTTGGATGCAGGCACTAAGGATGCAAAATCCCTAAAACGCACTATTCGCCCAGGGGACGAACATTGTTAAAAACACAATTCCCAAACCATTGCACTTGCCGACGTTCGCACATGCCTTTAATGCTCCGCCGTCACAATGCTCTCAACAATCACAATACCGCAATTTATTACCAGCTAAGAATTTCTGTTGTCATTTATTTAATCCTGCATAAGGCTACCTTTCTTCCTTCCGAGACAAAACGATGTCTTCATCTGCATTCACATCTCTACATAAGGCTACCTTTCTGCCTTCCGAGACTAAACGATGTCTCCATTTGCATTCGCATCTCTGCATAAGGCTACATTTATGCCTTCCGAGACTGAACACTATCTCCATCTGCATTCGCATCTCTACATAAGGCTACCTTTCTGCCTTCCGAGACTAAACGTTATCTCCATCTGCATTCACATCTCTGCATAAGGCTATCTTTCTGCCTTCCGAGACTAAACGGTGTCTTCATCTGCATTTGCATAAGGCTACCATTCTGCCTTTCAACTTGCATAAGGCTACTATTCTACCTTCCGAGGTTAAGCTCTACCTCCATCTTCTTTGCACAAGGCTACTCTTCTTCCTTCCGAGGTTAAGCACTGCCTCCAATTTACTTTTTGAGACTAACCGCTGTCTCAAGCACTATTTATTTTGCTTTCCTTTCGGGCTAAGCTCTGCCCTTTCAATACGCAAGACTAAGATTTTTCTTGTTAGCATCATACTATTGCATCTCCATAGGCTGAAATATTGCCAACTTATCCAAAGGCATCATCGTTCGGAGGCACCATCTTCATGGCCTGAGAACACCATGCCATGGCCTGAGGATCTCTTTCAATTATTTGCATATCATTATTCAAAGAACACCATGCCGGCAGGAGCAGTCCCGCTCCAGTTCTCCTAACCATCATCGTAAGTCGTTTGTTCACCCAACCCCATACATGTAACGACCCGATCTGTCGCTACGTAAAAACCTGCATTATAATTGTTGTTATTGACTTGATAGAGATTGGTTATACTGTATTTGATGTATTAGAGTTGATAGGCTTGAAATCGAATGGTTGTAATGAGAGTTCAATCAATTAGCCTTTAAAAACAGCCTTAAAATGGAAAAAGTCAACTAAGGGTTGACTTATTGGTAAACGACCTCGGAATGCAAATTTTATGGCTCGGATAGCTTTGTTAGGTAATTTGGGACTTAGGAGTGTGTCCGGAATAATTTTGTGATGTCCGGTGTAGAATTAGGCTTGAATTGGTAAAAGTTAGTTTTTGGCGATTCCGGTCGGCAGTGGAAAATAGGTTATCGGGGTCGGAATGGAATTTTGACAGTTGAAACATGTTTGTAATGTCATTTTGTACTTGTCTGCAAAATTTCAGGTCAAACGGAGTTGGTTTGGATAGTTTCGGCATCATTGGTGAATTTTAAAAATTTCAAAGTTCTTAGGCTTGAATCCGATGTAATTTTGGTGTTTTGATGTTAATTTGGTTTTTCGAGACTGCAACTAAGTTTTAATGACCAAAGGTGAGGTGTTGGTATGTTTGGTTGGGGGTCCCGAGGGGCTCGGGATTGATTTCGGATGGTTAACGGGAATTTCGGAAGTTGGAAATTGCAGCAAAAAGCTGCTGGTGTGAAATCACAGGGATTTCCGCACCTGCGGATGTTTGGTCATAGGTGCGGTTCCGCAGGAGCAGACTTGGCTCCGCAGGTGCGAGATTTGGCTGAGTGGGGAGTGGTCCGCAGGTGCGAGGAATTTGTCGCACCTGCGAAGTCGCAGATGCGGAAGGTGCATCGCAGGTGCGGAATTTGGGAGACTTCAAGGGAGATCGCAGGTGCTGACCTGGGACCGCAGGTGCACTTAAGTGGCCGCAGGTGCGGAACCACTGTTAAGAAAATATAAACAAACCCTCCGCGACTTAAACCCTTATTTCACCATTTGTGTACGGACATAGAGTTTTTTGGACGAATTTTGAAGGAGAAAATCAGTGGGTAGCACAGAGGTAAGTAATTGTATTATTAAAACTCGTTTATGGGTGGTTATAGACCATAATCCCAGCCTTTAATTCTTGAAAAACAATAGAAAAATAGGACTTTGGGGCATGAGATTATGAGACCTTGAGGGATCGATTTGAGGGGTCAAACGGACTCCGATTTTGGTGTTTTTATATATACGGAATCGTGGGAAGATGAAGAACACTTTTCTGTAAAAATTTCTGTGTTTCGGGATATAGGCGGGGGGTCAGGTAGATTTGGAGCCTTCGGAGGTTGATTCGAGAGTCAAGCGCATTACGGAATAATTCCGGGCTACTTTTGAAGTAATGTCTTTAAATCCTGTCCTGAGGGTATGAAACCCTGGACTATGCACCCTTTCACGGGTTTTGAAATGAAAAGGTGGAAACTTTGGAATCATCTTTCCTATTTAGGCGACTATTGAGTTGCGAAACCGATTTTTCAGCCTTTGCTTAATTAGTATTTATACATTATGATATGTTTTGGGCTGTAAGCCGTGTTTGGGGCCTAGTGCCGACTTGTTTACCCTTCGGGGGTTATGTTTTACTATTTTCCTCACTAATATGTTATGATTTTTCACTCGGTCTTTTCTGTGAAATTGTTTTAACACTCAGAGTATTTTGATACTACTTCTTGAAAATGAAACACTGTTTTTGGGTCGAGAACCCGGTATATTTGTGGCTTGAAGGGCAAATTGAGAGTGTCTGACTGAGTGAGGCTTCTGGCCTATATTGGGAAAATGATATGATATGATTGAGGTTGCGGGCCTATATTGTGTGTGATTTATGCCATGTTGTGGCTTATTATAGCGCTTGGGCTGTAGGAGCCCCTCCGGAGTCTGTAACAAAACCCCACTGAGCGCCGGTACTGATTGAGTGATGCCTGATGGGCAGAGTGATTGTGAGGTTGCTTGATGGGCAGAGTGATTGTGAGGTTTCCTGATGGGCAGAGTGACTGTGAGGTTGCCTGATGGGATGATACTGAAAGAGATTGTTACGAGAAATGATTATGGCCCGAGGGGCAGTTTTATGAATATTTTTACTTCGTTTTCAAACTGGTTTTCACTGAAAATTTTATTGAGATATAGTGATATTGTACTTGTTTTCAAAGGATTTCTGGAAACCGATTTCGAACTTATTATTTGATGAATACTACATGGTGACTTGGTGTTTTACTAGTTTGTGGAATTGTGTACATGTTTTGTGTGTTTATATTACTCAGACTGTGATTTATTTTCATTACTACTGAGTTGGCATACTCATAAAGACTCCCTGTGCCTCTGTGCACAGATCCAGGTACTAGCTCGCAGCAGTAGCTGACACAGGTTCGATAGCAGCATTCCACGAGACTTCGAGGTAGCTGTCTAGCATCCAAAGCTTCTCCATTTCCCTTCCCTGTTTAGCTTTAGTATTTTATTCAGAGACATATCTTATAGTTTTAGCAGAGTTAGATTTATTTATTCTTAGATGCTCATGACCATTGACTCCAGTTCTAGGAGGTTGTTTAGAGTGGTTTAGTTCATTATTGGGGGCGTTAGACTTATGTAGTTTATTTCTTTATTATGACTGATGTTTATTGTTATATTGTGAACTGTTATAATTGAATAAATGCGTAGTAAAGTGATGGTCGGCTAGCCTAGTTCCACGATAGGCGCCATCACGACCTGTTAGGATTTGGGGTCGTGACAAGTTGGTATCAGAGCCCTAAGTAACTGTGATGACCCAAAAGGTCATCTTATGTAATTTAAGCTATATCTGTGTTCCGAGGCTCCGAGAGCCTCCGTTAGTCTCACCTCGTTAAGCGTGCGCATCCCGGGCGTGTAGCCGGGAAGCTATTATGTGAAAATTTGATGAAAATGAGTTTTGATAATTAATTAATGAATATAGTTGACTTTGGTCAACATTTCTGGTAAACGGACCTGGACCTGTGATTCGACGGTCCCGGAAGGTCCGTAGGAAAATATGGGACTTGGGCATATGCTCGGAATCGAATTCCGAGGTCCCAAGCCCGAGAAATGAATTTCTAAAGGAAATTGTTTTCTGGAAATAATAAAGGATTTTGAAAATGAATAATTATGTGAAAA
>MDKH01023127.1:0-12346 GCA_005239495.1 Nicotiana undulata | reverse complement strand
TTTTCATTGTTATTATTGAACATGATGTTTCTAAGTGACATAACAGTATTGAAGTGAAGTGCTTAAAACAGGTTTATGAAATCCTAAAGAGCATGATTTCTAATGCAGACATTAGTGCTAAGCATGATCCCTATTGCACACATAGGAAATGTAAGCCTAATAGCATGGTTTCTACCCTTTATATCTATAGCATGCACAGTTATCCCTATCCCCTTTTCACTATCCATCCCCAAGAATTATTTACAATAAGTTATTACAGACCATGGATCGTGAATTACATAATTGAAATAGAGAAAAGAAGAAGCTATTATTAGGGAGCCTACAGATAGGCCCAAGTCCTCCAAACCTCATGCCATATGGTATTTCACAGCCTTTCATAATCCGGGTGTGTAAAAGTTCCCCAAGGACCTCAAGGGCTCCCGGGCAATGCTCACACCCAGGCATAGTATCCAAGAATTGAACATGTGCAGTGTGAAAGTGCCAGCCTCAGTGTGTCAGAGTTCAGAGGGAGCTCAGGGGTCCCAAAGCAGTGCTCACACTAAGGGGGCAGAACTTATGGTCTAAGAATAAAGTGAAGTGCAAGAGAGGATTTGAAAAAGAGTTTAGTTAAAAGAACCTTTCTAAAGAATAGTTTATTTAAAATAATTTGCAAAATAGTAAGTGAGTAGTTTAGGGAAACGGTTTCAGAACAATCAACCAGCACCAAACATCACACAGTGAATAGAGACAATACAGACAAGGGAGCAGGGACTGGGGACATATAAAAATAGATTAGGATACCAGTTATCATTAGAGAAGTACTAAAGTATCACAGACTATTATTGAGCCTAAACAGTCACAAACATAGTTGGTTACTAAGAGTTCATGCCAAAGGACTAAACAGAATCAGATTGAGGGAGTACTGGGAGAGGAAAACATGCAATACACATAGTTACACATAGGTTCAGGAAAAGTTTGGAGTATAGCATGTGTTCAAGATTACACGGAGACTAGGTAACACATAGTGCAATTATAGTATACTAGGGATCACAGAATACATAAGCAGAATTATATTGAAACATGCAAGGGGTAGTACATATGCTGAGGCTAAAGGGAAAGGTACTAAGAATAATAGAGCATACAAACTAGTTGCAAGTAGGACAACATAACCATAAGTAGAAGCAGATTGTGAATAGGATGAATTGAAATACCCAAAGAAGCATGTTGTTTTGAAGCTTAAACATAAATTGGAGGATACCAGTTGGAAGGATAGCAGGTACAGGATGAAAAGTAAGCAAAATAGAATCACTAGTCTTGGCTTTCAGCCGACTAGTAACAGCAGACAATCAAGAGAAAAGCAATAGAATGTGTGTGTAAGTAAGAGAGAGTTGAACATTGGGATGTTCGTGTGTAGAAGTATGTCCTAATGAGAGTAGAAGAGAGCATATATATAGCAGTTTGAAGGCTAGGTAAATAAGGCCAGAATTAATTTGTTCAGTAATTGAAGAACTCAGAATCAATTAATAGTAAAATCAGTCCAAGTCCTCCCTTAATTAAGGGAGTCATTTCAAACGGTAGAGAGCAGGTAACAAAAAAGGAAAGAATTCAAAACAAGATATAGGTACAGAATAAGTAAATAGGGGTAAATTCATAAAGGTCTAATTAAGGAAAAAATAGTAAAATCAGTAAATAATGCGGCCAACCACATAATAAGGTAAGAAATACTTTAAAGTTTTGTGAGCATAAGGAAAATAGCAGGAAATCAGTGTAGGAATATAAACACAGTAAATCAAGGATTCAAGAATCGGAGTAATACTAATTCTAAAGGGAAACAATATAAACTCCCAGGGAAAACACATAAACGGAGTATAAACAAAAAAAACAAATCAGAGACTCTAATAGGGTATCATTAGGGTGGAAATCATAAAATACTCTAATTAATCGAAGCACATGAGAATCAAGCACACCGACAAACAGTAAAGATGAACTCAGGACACAAGACTAAAGCCAAAATTAGGGGTTTCGTGCAGACAATTATATGAATCAGCAGAGTAGACATGATACACGCAAAAGAGATGAAGAGTCAGAAACCATAATAGGAAATCAGGGTAAAATCACAAGAAACTTAAGATGCTCATGAAAATCAGGCACATATACAAATTAAACAAACGGTTATCAAAGATACACTTAGAATCTAGGATTAAAGCTGCAAACTTAGGGTTTTTGTAGCGAAATAAATCAGACCAATAGGGAAAAAGCTTATTTTGTATAAACATGGTGAAAATCACAAAAATAATGTTAAAAATCAGAGAGGAAAACATTTTTGAAAAGGGTTTACGAACCCTAGTTTGAAAAAATTAAGAACCGTTTAGGGAAAACGGAAAATCTTTAGGAAAAACATTAAAATCACTCATAATATGTACATATCTATTACAGATCTAGAAAAATCGAGAGTTTAGAAGTTAGGATTTCGAAGAGAGAACCCAGAGAGAGGGAGAGTCGGTATAGAAACCACCAGATCAAGCCGGAAAGTAGAAAAACCTTATTGGAGATTGAGCCATGAAGGCCTGAAATAGGCCAGAGGTGTGAGAGAGTGAACCCTGGTCTCTTGAAGACCTTAGATACAACAACACCGGTGTAAAGGATCCATGGGAGGTCTGAGGATGGTGAGGACTCCATGGCCTTCAGTGGAGAGGCAGCCACAGAAGACGAAGGGACCTCATCGAAGGCGGAGAGACTGGAAGTCTCTAGACGAGGCTGGAGAGATATAGAGAGAGAGAGTAGAGAGATGAGAGCCTGAGTGAAATGAGGGACGAGGGGATGGGGAAGGGTAGGTCATTAGGATTAATATGGTAACAATCGATTTGGGCCGTTGATCAAAATTGATCAATGGCCAGGATTTAGGAAGAGTTGGGTCAGATGGATTGGGTATTGGGCTTGGGGGGTGTTTGGGCTAATTTAATTGGGTATTGGGTTTAATTTAGGCTATAATTGAAATTAAAATATGGCTATTAGTTAAATACCTGTTAAAAATAGATAAATAATTAATAAAAAATAGCTAGTAATTATAAAAAGTGAAATTATTGCTAAATAAATGAAATTAAGGTAATTAGTTTATATTAAAATATGAAATGACAAATTATTGATTTAAATGGTATAAATTGCATAATTAGGCTATAATTATAAAATTGATGTAATTATAGCTAAAATAATGCCAAATTGGCTAATTTATGAAATAATTAAATCCTAATAGGATTAAGATGATATATTGAGTTGGGAAATATTTTGGAAATTATTTATAACACAATCTATGTATAATTATTGAATAAAAAACTGAATAAATTGGAAGAGAAAATTAATAAAATATATAAAATTATGAGAAAAATGCCTGTTATCATGAAAAGTGATTTTGAGGGCATATATGCAAGATAAAAAATAGCTTGAGAAAAAATTGGGTATCAACAGCTGCCCCTCTTTACCGGGGAAGGATGAAAGAGTTGTCGGGTAAAGATATGATGGCCAATTTTGACCGAATGAAATGGTTTGAAAAGATTTAGGCCGCACCCTGGTTTCTGAGTTGCCTACATATCCCTGGTTTTATAGGTATCGGGCCGTATGTAGTTCAGGAGTCATCAGCGAAGTATACCGATGAAGGTTTTACAAGAACGGACGCGACATATGGGGTTGGGTGAATAAACGGCTTACGGGGATGGTTAGGAGAATTGGAGCGGGTCCGCTCCTGTCGGGATGGTCATTGATTGTCGGATTACCTGCAAATAAACAATACAAGCATATATTGTGCGTAATTTAAACATGATGAAAGTTCCCGTCGGACCATGAATGATGTCTTCGGACGGTTAAGGATGACGTCCTCAGACCATGACGTCCTGGGCCATGAATTGCTTGATGCAGGATTCGCAGGCCATGAAATGATGTTCTCGGGCCATGAGGATGGTGCCTCCGAGCCATGATGCCTTTGAATAATGATATGCAGGATGATAAAAGAGGTTCTTAGGCCACGACATGGTGTTCTCGGGCTATGAAGATGGTGCCTCCGAACGATGATGTCTTTGGATAGGTTGGCGATATTTCAGCCCATGAAGATGCAATAGTATGATGCTAACATGACAGAGCTTAGTCTTGCAAATTAAAAGGGGCAAAGCTTAGCCCGAAATGAAAGCGAAGTGAATAATGCTTGATACGGCAGTTGTCTGGGAATGTAAATTGGAGGCAGAGCTTAGCCTCGGAAGGTAGAAAAAGTAGCCTTATGCAGATGGAGACAGTGCTTAGTCTCGGAAGGCAGAATGGTAGCCTTATGCAAAGATGCGAATGCAAGTGGAGTTAGAGCTTAACCTCGGAAGGCAGAATGGTAGCCTTATGCAAAGATAATGCAGATGGAGACAGTGCTTAGTCTCGGAAGGCAGAATGGTAGCCTTATGCAAGAATGCGAATGCAGATGGAGACATCGTTTAGTCTCGAAAGGCAGAAAGGTAGCCTTATGTAATGCAGGTGGAGACAGCGTTTAGTCTCGGAAGGCAGAATGGTAGCCTTATGTAATGCAGGTGCAGATGGAGACAACGTTTAGTCTCGGAAGGCAGAAAGGTAGCCTTATGTAATGCAAATGCAGATGGAGACAACGTTTAGTCTCGGAAGGCAGAAAGGTAGCCTTATGCAGAAAATAAATGACGGTAGGAATTCTTAGCTGGTGATGAATTGTGGCACTGTGATTATTGAGGGCATCGTTACTGTGCGGCATTATTTGTATTGATAATAGACGACGACAAGTGTGATGGTTTCGAGAATTGTGATTTTGAACATGTTCGTCCTTCATGTGGACATCGAACTTTGGCATTTGCAATCGTGATGAGATTTGAGACTTCTCTGCATGTTTGTTTCTTGTACCTGCATCCAAAGAAAAATCATGAGTTTTGTAAAGGGGGAAGGTTAATTCGTATCTCTGCTGGCTTTGCTTGACTCGTTCGGCTTGATCTGATGAGACTGTCTGTATCATTGGGGTAGCGTTTGCTAACAAGCTGTTTCAAGAATAAGTATGCATGATTTTGTAAAAGTATAACATAAACATATAATCTAAAATAGTTTTAGATAAACCGATGACTGTGACACGGTTCGAGATATTGCAACCCTTCCTGCTACAGAATTTTGAGGGTCCTCCTCAAAATTCTTCCCCAATTTGATGAGTGAATGCTTCTGACTGTTGATCGTGCGGCGATCGACTGAACTTGCTTCAGAATTTTGAGGGTCCTCCTCAAAATCCTTCCCCAGTTTCCAATTGCGGGAGAAAATGAATTTTTATTGAATTGTGACCGGATAGGGCTGCCTACGTATTCCCTCTTAAACGGGATTCACGTCAAGCATAGTTCAATTTACATCATTGATAAAAGCATAAAGATCACACATAGTAGCGCTTGACTGCATCTGAATTGATTGGTTTCGGTCAAACTTCTCCGTCCATTTCTGCAAGTATAAGTGCTCCTCATGTCAGCACTCTGTGAACCATGTACGGGCCCTTCCAGTTGGGAGAGAACTTCCCTTTAGATTCGTCTTGATGTGGAAATATTTTCTTTAACACTAGATTCCCTAGTGCGAACTGTCTTGGCTTGATTTTCTTGTTGAAGGCTCTGGCCATTCTGTTCTAATATAGTTGACCATGACAGACTGCATTCATTCTCCTTCCGTCTAGGAGGGCTAGTTGCTCGTAACGATTCTTTACCCATTCTGCATCGCTGAGCTCAGCTTCTTGAATAATCCTTAGAGATGGAATTTCAACTTCGGCAGGAATAAAAGCTTCTATACCATAAACCATCATATATGGAGTTCCCCCTGTTGATGTGCGGACTGTGGTGCGGTATCCCAATAAGGCAAATGATAACTTCTCATGCCACTTCTTGTGCCTTTCTATCATCTTCCTTAGTATCTTCTTGATGTTTTTGTTGGCGACTTCTACAGCTCCATTCATTTGAGGTATGTATTTTGTGGAATTCTTGTGTTTGATCTTGAAAGTATCACACATAGCTTTCATCAAGTCACTGTTGATATTGGAACTATTGTCGGTGATAATTGACTCTGGAACTTCGAACCGAGAAATAATGTGGTCACGGACAAAGTCGAACACGACTTTCTTAGTAACTGCTTTGTGGGAGGCTGCCTCGACCCACTTAGTGAAGTAATCAATGGCCACCAGAATGAACCTGTGTCCGTTGGAGGCGACATGCTCGATTGGTCCAATAACGTCCATGCCCCAGGTGGCGAACGACCATGGTGAGCTTGTTGCATTGAGCTCATTTGGAGGTACCTTTATCATATCTCCATGTATCTGACAGCGGTGGCATTTTCGGACATACTGGATGCATTTCGTTTCCATAGTCATCCAAAAGTAACCAGCTCGGAGTATCTTCTTTGCCAGAACAAAACCATTCATATGTGGACCGCAGGTCCTAGCATGAATTTCTTACAGTAGTTTTGATGCTTCTTTTGCGTCGACACATCTCAATAACCCCAAATCGGGAGTCCTCCTATACAGTATTCCTCCGTTGTGAAAGAAGTTGTTAGACAATCTCCGAAGTGTGCATTTCTGAGTGGCATTTGCAAGCTTTGGGTACTCTCCTTTTGCCAAATACTCCTTTATATCATGAAACCAAGGATTTCCGTGTGCTTCTTCTTCACCATGGGCACAGTAAGCTAGCTGATTATGGATCTTTACGGGGATGAAATTCTTGTCCGAATGCTGGATCATTGAGGAAAAAGTAGCCAATGCATCGGCGAACTCATTTTGGATTCTGGGTACATGCCGGAACTCTATCTTTGTGAACCTCTTTCTCAACTTCTGTACGTGATGCAGATATGGTAGTATCTTGGAATTCTTGGTTGCCCACTCTCCTTGTACCTGATGTACCAATAAGTCTGAATCATAGATCACTAACAACTCCTGGACGTTCATGTCGATGGCCATGTTGAGCCCTAAGATGCAGGCCTCATACTCTGCCATATTGTTAGTATAGGGGAATTTGAGTTTGGCGGACACCGGATAATGATGGCCAGTTTCCGATATTAGGACTGCTCCAATGCCAACCCCCGTGAAGTTCGCTGCTCCGTCGAAGAACATCCTCCAACCGTCATAGGATTCTGCAATGTCTTCTTCTATGAATGATACCTCCTCATCGGGGAAATACATTTTTAGAGGTTCGTATTCTTCGTCCACGGGGTTATCAGCAAGGTGGTCTGCCAATGCCTGTCCCTTGACCTCTTTTTGAGTCACATAGATAATGTCGAACTCACTCAGCAAGATTTTCCACTTGGCTAGTTTGCCAGTGGGCATGGTCTTCTGAAAGATGTACTTCAATGGATCCATTCTTGATATGAGATATGTTGTGTAGGCACAGAAGTAGTGTCTCAGCTTCTGAGCTACCCAAGTCAAAGCACAACAAGTGCGTTCCAATAGAGAATATCTATCCTCGTATGGAATGAACTTCTTGCTGAGATAGTAAATAGCTTGCTCCTTCCTTCCGTTTTCGTCGTGCTACCCCAGAACGTAGCTGAAATATTCATCTAAGACCGCGAGGTAGAGTAACATTGGTCTATCCGACTCAGGCAGTACCAGGACTAGAGGTGTTGATAAATATTCCTTGATTCTGTCGAAGGCTTTTTGGCAATCATCGGTCCATTTGGTTGCCGCGTCCTTCTTCAACATTTTGAAGATCGGTTCATAAATAACTGTAGATTGTGCTATAAACCGACTGATGTAATTAAGTCTCCCCAAGAAACTCATCACATCTTTCTTGTTCTTTGGCGGCGGTAGCTCTTGAATGGCCTTGACTTTTGACGGATCCAATTCTATTCCCCGGTGGCTCACAATAAACCCCAGCAACTTCCCAGCAGGAACCCCGAATGCACACTTCGTGGGGTTCAGTTTCAGATTGTATTTTCACAACCTATCGAAGAACTTCCTCAAATCCTCTACGTGGTCAGTGTCTTTCTTGGACTTGATAATAACGTCATCCACGTATACCTCGATCTCCTTGTGAATCATGTCATGGAATATGGTGGTCATAGCCCTCATGTAGGTGGCCCTTGCATTATTTAGACCAAATGGTATCATCTTGTAACAGTACACTCCCCACGGCGTAATGAAAGCCATTTTCTAAGCATCTTCCTCATCGATCCAGATCTGATGGTAACCAATGAAGCAATCCACGAATGACTGTAATTCATGCTTGGCGCAGTTGTCAATCAAGATGTGTATGTTTGGTAAAGGGAAATCATCTTTCGGACTGGCCCAGTTGAGATCCCGGTAGTCGACACTGACTCTGACCTTCCCGTCCTTCTTTGGCACAGGTACAATGTTGGCTAACCATGTCGGGTACTCAACTACCCTGAGAACTTTGGTGTTGATCTGCTTGGTAACTTCTTCCTTGATTTTCAAACTCATGTCGGGTTTGAACTTTCGGAGCTTTTGTTTCACCGGCGGACATATTGGATGGGTTGGCATCTTGTGAGCCATAATAGACTTACTGAGACCAGTCATATCATCATATGACCAGGCGAATATGTCCTCATATTCCTTCAGAAACTCTGTGTATTCCCTCTTTTCTGATGGTGACAAATGAATGCTGATCCGTGTTTCCTTGATGTTTTCTGAATCACCCAGGTTGATAACCTCAGTCTCGTCCAGGTTGGACTTAGGTCTGTTCTCAAAGTTTTCAACTTCTTTGACGATCTCGTCGGGTATATGATCTTCATCTGAATCGATGTCTGTTTGTCGCGTTGTTTAGTTGCATGTCACGGTCATTGGTTCATCAAGACAAGTAATAGTAATGCTGATCGAGTTCTTCTTGAAATTTCAGCAGTTTCTCTTCCAGTGGTGACAGTTCTCATTTAGGACCTGAATACCTCAACCATCAGTGGCCTCTACCCGTTCAACCACATTCTATTTCCTGGCGCCGCTGGATTTTTCCACCTTACTCTTGCTTTTGTTCTTGCCTTTAGGAGAACTGGGAGGAGGAGTAGGTGGAGGGCCCTTGGATCTTGTGCGATAAGCTGATGATGCCAGACTGCACGAACTAAATTTTGGGGAGGGGAATAATAAAGAAAAGAAATAAAAATAAAAGGTAGCCAAGTCAGTGAGGATTATGAAAGATATTGCAGTATTTAAGCACATATCGCGGGAATGTTAAGCGTGTCCTAACTTGGGAACCTCTTTATGCCCAAGGTAGTTCTAGCAACAAGTTGACTTGGAGAACTTAAAATGCTAAATGCCTCATTTTATTGATAAGAAAATAGACAAATTCCAAAATGACACTAAATAAACGAAAAATAAAAGTCACTAATGACCATTGGACTCATTACATTGACAGAGAAAAATAAATACATTCCTATCTATTTGGTCCCAAAAGGACCTTCCCCAGACTCGGCACTCCTGCTTCCCTTGAACAGCTTTCCCAGCTCGCAAAGTCCCAGCAACAGGTATGTTCTGGCGAGATATCCTCATTTGGCTCCCTCAGCCCTTTGGCAGTCTCGACCCTTTTGATGAATTTCTCCTCCAGCTCGACTGTACCTCGTTCTAAGTATCCCAACCTCTTGTTGGTGCTGATAGCCATGTCTTTCCACTCCTCGATCAGCTTCGCGTTAGATTCATGTATTTCGTGGTGTTCATCCTCGCACTCACGGATCCTTTTGTGCAGCTGGTTGAACTTGACTTGCGCTTCAGCCTTTTCATCTATAACCCTATGACCTCGGAGGTACCCTAGCTTGCTCTGATCACCCTGATTATCTTCTAACCAACCAGGATAGAAAGTAGTACAACCGGCATGATACTTGTCTGACTCGATGGTGTTCTTATCAAGTATAATCTTGCAGTGCCACAGGTGCTAGGCTTGGCACTTGTGAGGACTGTCATCATTTTGGAAGTCTGCTCGAAGATGGTTCATTTTGTCGACCCTGGGTATGACTTGCTTCCTACCTGCTTGCCTCATAACTCTAAGAGGGACGTAAGGGTATGTCCCCCTTAAACCAATCAGTATCAGAAATGGTGCATCTCGATATCGGATGATGAACTCATCTGTCGGAAACCACTCAAACATCCATTGAACATGTTCTTCAGTCAGATTATCAAAGAGCTCGACCCATCCTTCGGCATTCTCAGGCTGAGCGAACATGTTGGGGATGTAATTCATTCGCTTCGGGTGATGGAAAGCGATGTGGTCATCCCAGATCCTTCGATGAATGTCTCGTCAGTATTCATCTCTTTGGAGGTGTTCCATGAGACAAAGTTAAAGTAATAGATTGCAACCTTCGAAATGTCTTTCTCCTTGTTGACACTTCTCCAAAGCCCGATATATGTCTGCAATGATCAAAGGCACAATCCTGAAGTCTTGCCCACCAATCCTTTCCATTAGCGTCTTGGTCACCATGGCCAGCCTGGTATGAATTCTCTCCTTCTTCATTGGAAACATGATCAAACCCAAAAAGCAAAACATGAAGACGAATACTCTACGATGGATGTGTCCCGGGGAGGTGATAGCAGACTCGTCATGGTAGGTACGGTATGATTTATTGTGGCCGTACCTCTCGTACAAATAATCAAAAGGTATGTATGATTCCTTCAAGCATACCAGTTCCGCATTTTTCTTCAGACCCATCATTTTAAGGAAAGCTTTGCCTGTGCGGTTCTCAGGCATCAACAACCCCGAGGTTTCCCATACTAGGCCAGCCAGTCCTCCTATTTCTTCCAGTAAAGGCGTCATTTCAATATCCCCAAAGCGGAACACGGACCTTTCGCAATCCCACAATAAGGTAGTAGCCTCTATTATCATTTTGTTAGGCTGGATTTCTAGGAGGGATGGTAGGTTGCCCAAGTATTTTCTGACGAGAGTTTTGTCACTGGAGTGAGATCTTCCCACCAACTTAGTGGTCTTGGGTGGATGTTTGAGACCATGCCGAATCTGGGGACTTCGTGCCTCATATTTCTGCAAGGAAAATAAGGTTAGGCCCTCACCCCCACCGGACTCGACTATTTAATGTCAACAATTAGCATGAAGCATTTAGTTCTCCAAAGGAATGCACAGGACATGGTAATGTCCGTTTGGGTTTAGGAAAACTCGGTGGACTTTTGGATAAGGCTATCTTAAAAGCTATTGTGCGGACAACACTTTAGCTTGGCTAGGTTTGACCATGATGCATGCAACAATACAACAGAGTAAGGTTTCTATGGGGTTTTAGACTGGTACCCTTGAGCGGACAACTCAAGGGGGAAGGCACGGAACCGTCGACTGCACCGCCGATCGACTAGTTTTACTGCAAATAAGCCTTTCCGAATTTAGAGGGTAATAATATAGGAAGACCGCAACCACTCATCAAGCGTTGAGGAACTTTGTTTTGTCACGAGTGGAGTATGATGTGGAATCATGAATATGCAATAAACAGTAAACATGTAGTCACGTATTTGCACGTTATGAAAGCAGTAAATATAGCAGTTTATAATTTAAAAGCAATTCCGAAGGAAGGAAACAGAAAAACATGTCAGTTTGTTTTTGAAGAAAATTAAATTCTTAAAAGAAATAGACAAGTAATTGCACATAAGGGGAATGGGAAGAGGTACAAATTCACAAAGCGGTTTGAAAAATGGTAAAAGCCTGAAAATCCCCAGCAGAGTCGCCATGCTGTCGCGCCCCCTTTTTCCTCGCGCATATCGGGTTCGGGACATTTTGTGTTGAGATAACTCTTTCCTTTTGGGAAGGGGTTTGCATTTTTTAGAGTCTCCACCTAACGATTTTAAAGGTGCGCTAGGGCACCTAAAGGGGTTCATTTACAACTACGTTGTTAACCAGAGATAGGGTAAGGGCTTGAGGTTATCCTAAGGGGAAGGTGTTAGGCACCCCTCAGGATCCACAAATGTGGTTCCCGTCCAAACAACTTTTGTGAATTTGTACGGTTTTGCAATCAAACAAATAAAGGCTCAGATAAGAGGGGATTTAACCCTTAAGCATGCAAGTGTTTGAAAAACAGTTATAGAAAGGCTAAGTTTTGAAAAGAGTTACAATCTAAACATTTAAAGTAAAGGGTATCCTCGGTTTGTAATAATATGGATCACATCAATGCAATACCCGGTATGACACTCCTCAGAGAGGGGCTACACGTGGTATTAGCGCATCGGTCATCATATCCATATTATACCTTTTCCCACCCCGTGAAGGTAATTAAAGCGTGTGTTGGTCACGGACTCTATTGCGTGCTGTTACCCGTCCCTTTCTATCACTCCCGGAGGAGGTTAGGACTACTATCCTAAAAAGGGGGGTACTAGGCAGACCCACAGGTTTGAAAGGTAAAAGATTCTAAGGCGACAAATAAAGAA